>CAUYQU010015890.1:0-35821 GCA_963574635.1 Cheracebus regulus | reverse complement strand
GCACCCATTACAGGAGCACCCAGATACATAGGGCAAGTTTTTAATGACTTACAAAGAGACTTAGACTCCCACACAATAATAGTGGGAGACTTTAACACTACACTGTCAATATTACATAGATCAACGAGATAGAAAATCAACAAGGATATCCAGGACTTGAACTCAGACCTGGAACAAGTAAACTTAACAAACATCTACAGAACTCTCCACCCCAAATCCACAAAACATACATTTTTCTCAGTATCACATTACACCTATTTTAAAAGTGACCACATAATTGGAAGTAAATCACTACTCAACAATTGCACAGCATCTCACAGGTTTAAATAAAATATTGATTGGCTGCTTGTTTGTTATTTTCATCCCTTATTCCTTCCTGTCCCCATTGTTAAGCACAATTATTGGCATAAAAAAGGTTTTTAATATCCATTTTCAGACTGCATTCTACCCTGGGCAATAGAACAAGAATCCCATTCTCTCTGCCTCTCTCTCTTCCTCTTTCTTTCTCTTTCATTCTTTTTCTTTATTTCTTTCTTTCCCTCTTCTTTCTTTTCTCTTTTTCTTTCTTTCAAAAAAAAAGCATCACTTCTCATTTTTTATAAACATTCATACAAATTCACATGAAAAGCAGAGACCTGAAAATTCACTTTAAAATATACATAATTAAAGGCACACCCCCTGAGGAACATCTCCCTGGTAAAAGAATTGTCAGCAGAATGCTTCTGGGTTTTTACAGTCCAAACTTCATAGAATATACAGATCTTTCAGTACAGGAGTTTTAGGCTAGCATTTGTATAGGAAGAAAACTTACACACAACAAAACTGTAACACAACATTCCAGAATAAGGAAGCATAGGGGGAGACATCTCAGGCTACCTTCCAAGTGTGGCCAGAAGAAGGTCAAAAGCAAGACAGCTGCTCTGAGGGGCGCCTCGGGGCCAGCCACAGGCACAGCACAGCGTGAGCGGTTTGTGAACATAAACTTTGGGCCACAAGCACAGCTCCAATTTGCAATTCTTCATTTTGAAACGTCAATCGCCTCCTTTCTTTTTTTGAGACGAAGTCTCGCTTCGATGCCCAGGCTGGAGTGCAGGGGCGCCATCTTGGCTTGCTGCAACCTCCACTTCCAGGTTCAAGCAATTCTCCTGCCTCAGCCTCCAAGTGGCTGAGATTACAGGTGCTCACCACCATGCCTGGCTGATCTTTCTTTTTTTTTTTTTTTTTGTATTTTTAGTAGAGATGAGGTTTCATCATGTTGGCCAGGCTGATCCAGAGCTCCTTATCTCAAGTGTTCTGCTCATGTCGGCCTCCCAAAGTGCTGGGATTACAGGTGTGAGCCATGATGCCTGGACTCAATCACCTCTTTTGAGATTTGTCATCACCTTATTCCTCAGGGATCTTTAGCTGCACTAAAATGGCAAAGAGTCATTGCCTTGAGTTTGAATTTGATATTTTGCCTGAATTTTTGGCTTCTTCTTTCAGCTTGCCTATACCACTATCAATTTCAAACTAGTGACAAAAAAAAGAACTCTCTGGATCCATCTTTCTTTATTTCCCTCAGCACCATTCAAAATATTAATTTTGCATTTATTATATCTTGGTTTACTGCAGGCACCTCTAAACTACCATAAACAAGTGGTCGCTGGAAGGAAGACTTAACTGAAAGCAATGAGAGCATACTCTACCCAGTATCCTGTTTTCCTGGATACTTACCCAGTTCTTAGGAGAGCGAAATTTTCATCTGTGGCTTTTGTTCCACCCCACCACTCTCTGCAATGCCCTGGATGGGCTCCCAGTATGATTTATTGTTCAAAATCAGAAAGGAAGATAAAACAAGACTACTGCTATTATCTTGCTTAAGTCTGAGAAACATTTTCATACACATTGTCACATTTAGTCTCACATTTAGTGTCAACCATAAGGGTGACAGGAATGGCGCTATTGTTTCCATTATTAATGTAAGAACACATATTCAGGCATACCAAAAAATAGCAAATGTGGAGCTCAAAAAGATTCCTATGTGTTATTCACGGCTTCCATGAAGTCACAAAGAACATAATTATCAGACATCATTCCTCCCCTCAAGAAGTTCACAGTCTAGTGTTGGGTACAGTTTTGTAAACCGGTAAGTGTAATACAGTATGGAAAGGGCCCACCAGATACATAGGAGGTTGTATAGGAAGAGGCACAACAATCTCTACCAGCAAGAGAGGACTGTGGAAGACCTTATACGGGAGGCCATCTTTGGGTTCTTTGAAGCATGAGAAGACTCTAAGTAGTGTAGTGAAGAAAGATGGAAGCAGGAAGAAGCTATTCCAAGGAAGAAAATGTATGTGCAAAGGCACAGAGTTAAGATAATCAAAGAACTGGAAGTCTGTGCACAGGAGATGGCGCTGGATGACAAAGGGCACTGGTGACTTTGTCATAGCAAGTGGCAAGTCACTAAAGGACTTAACCAGGGGAAAGACAGGATCAAGTTTGAATTCAAAAACATTTTGACCATGGAGAGGAGGATAGATTTCTAAGGAAAAGGGAGATTGTGGGCAAAATCCAGGCAAGAAATGATTCTGGACTAAAATTAAGGCAGGAATAGCAGGAATGGAGGAGAGGGGGTGTGGTTGAGAGAACTTTCACTGGGAGAACAAAAGTAGGGCTCATGTGCTGGAAACTTAATTTTCAGTGCAACAGTGTTGAGAGGTAGAATCTTTAAGAGGTGATGAGGTCATGAGCGCTCTGCCCCTGTGAATGGATTAATGCCATTATATCAGGAGTGTGTTAGTGATTTTGGAAGAAGGTCCTGAGAAAAAGGATGGATTTGGCCCCCTTGATGTCTCTTTTGGGCTCTTGTTATGTGACGCCTTCTACCATGGCACAACACAGCAAGAAGGTTCTCAGAAGATACAGCCCCTTGCTCTTGGACTTCCCATCCTCCAGAACTGTGAGCCAAACATTTTCTATTGTTGATAAATTACCAAGTCTATGATATTTTGTTACGGCAGCACAACTAAGACCATTGTCATTTGGTTACATATGACACATATAAGGAAGAACTCTGGATGGATTCCAGGTTTTAGACTCATCAAAGTTGGATGATGGTAATAACTTTAACAATGAGGGAAAGAAGCAGGTGGGTCAGGAAGTGGGGAAGAGCAGAAATCAGAAAAAGGAGGCAGCATGTTGAGTTTTGAGCAGTCCTTGTGCACAGAGCCTTTGATGCATTCACACAGAACTGGTGACATTTGAACTGGAGATGTGAAATCCATTTTATTGATGCCAGAGGGAAGAATGCGATGAACCATGGAGAGAATGTGGAGTGAGAGGTAACAGAAAGGGAAGGATGTGGATATCACCCTCGTTTAAGATGGGCAGAAAGAAAAGCAAGATAATAAATGCAGAGAGGGAGAAAGAGAACAGGACAAAGTGATGCCAAGGAATCCAAGGAAGATTTTTGGGAAGGAAGAAGAAGAAAGAACAGATGGTCATGAGGGTCAGATGCCACACCCATGTGTTAGACAACCAGATCTGGCACTAGGAGACAGCTGTGTCCTGACCACGGGCTGTGTCCACTGTGTGTTGGGGGAAGCTGCCAGGCAGGGTGTTGGGACTAGGAATGAATGCAAATAATGGGAGACAAGGAGAATCTTGCCTGTGAAAAGAAAGTAAATAGAGAGGTGATTGCAGCCCAGGAAGATGGTGCCTCTTAAATTTTAATGTAGGAGCAAGATTTCACCATACTGGCAAATGAAGGGCAGTCAATGATGACGGAGAATGGTGGGAGACTGACTGGGGAGCCTCACTGTTTCCGAGTATCCTCTCTTTTCAACCCAATAGTGTGAATCATTGCCATTCTTCTCAGGTATCTTTCATCAGTCCTTTCAAGAAAGGGCATTTGTGCTTTGGAAGGAACATGCAGGTGGAATAAGACCCCTGCTGTGATCAGCAAGATGGTTTGCTTAGGGCTAAATGCAGCTTATATTGTTGGGAACTTGTTTGTACAAATTTTGGAAGACTGTTTACTTGCAATGAGACAAAGTTCTTCCTCTGTATAGTTCAGGGGTGACCATGACAAATTGTGGAAGACCATTTGCTTGCACTTAGACGAAGTTCTTCTTCTATATAGTTTAGGGGTGACCATGGCAATTGTTTTGCCCCATAAGAGACAGTTCTGCTTGCATGCTATGTAGCATCCCAGAGGTCTTAGACACCCCTTGCGGGTTGGAGGAAAGCCGAGCCTTGTAACCCTCTGGGCTAGGCCAGCAGGCTCCACATGCCATTGCCACGTGTCTAATCCTGAATATGGAAGGGTCCAGGTGGCACCTACTTGAGACTAAATAAGACTTTTGTTTCCTTTCCCCCCGCCTCAAACATGCAGATTTTAACTCTCTTCTTTTATTTAGCTTCTATTAATTCTCAGAGTAGCTTTTCTCCTAAGTCAGTGAATGGTAAGATTTTCACATTCTCTTAAAACAACTTTGCGTTGGAATTCAGTCTCATATTGCATCCAAAATAAACTTACATATTTTCAAAAGCAACCTGTTCTTAATAGAACCTTTCTTATTTTTATGTCACTGAATATTTTTACAACTTATAACAGAAATATTTATTGGAAGAGTGGGTACATGTCTTGACATCTTTATAGGCTAGACAGTGCTTTGGCACATAGTAGGACTGAATAAATATTTGTTGAATGAATGAAGAGTCAACAGAATACATTAACAGTGAACATTTTGTCCACTAGAGAAAAACAGGCTGAGAAAGAGCTGTTGTCAGTTGCACAAAACCTGTCAAAAGAGCAAATCACAAACACAAGACACACACACACACACACACACACACACACACACACACACACACACTATCCAGTTCTATAAACAGGATACAATTAGGGACCTCCAAACTGGCCTTCTAATAAAAGCTAACCAAACTAGTCTTGTTCATTTCAGACATTCTTACCTGTCAAAGCCTAAATCAGAGTTCTACAAACCAGTTCCTTCTGTATGAAGCCTAGATAATAAATGTTTTTTAAAAATCCAGACATCAGCAGAGACCCCACACCACAGGAGGGTCCTCTGTCAATCTCTCCCTCTTCCTTTCTCTCTACAAAGACTTCAGAAGTCAAAACCTGGACTGTCAGTATCTGACGTCTAAATATATTGCATTTTATCCTCCCCAACAAGCCAAACATCTTTGCAAACAGAGCAATGAACTTTGGCATTCTCGAAGCACACCTGTGAACACAGCAGAAAGCCAAGGTCAAACAACCTTGTGAAACCAAGTCACCAGCAGAGCAGCTTATGGGCGACCAGAGCAGCTCTGTCACCCGAAGCAAAGACTGCTTCATGGAGCCATAGCATGGAGTCCACTGACAGCTGTGAGTGTCTCCAAATAAGTCATGTAAATATGGTTGTCTCAACCAGAATAAAGGCAACCTCCACTCATATCTCCCTTTGTTTTCATTAAAATGACTGTTCTGTTTATAGCTTATCCATGTTATACATGCAATTTTAAATGAAATAATGCAATAAACCTGGAATTTGGCTGGAATGTTACTAATCTTGGATGAGTTTCAGCTAAGGGCACCTGGGCTCCGGTGCTCACTGGACAACAGGGCCCTTATCCTTGGGATACCCGTCAGGACCCCATGTGAACCCAGAAAATGCACCCGGGCTTCCTTCAGTGAGGGGGCCTGGACTGATGTCTCCTAGAACACACACGCGCGTGCACACACACACACACACACACGCACACACACACCCTACAAATAACCAGGTTGATGACCTGACTATGTATGTGGAAGGGCAGGTTAAATGAAACTGGAGTTAATAAAATTCTATTTGGAGATGAGAAATACAATTCTATTTGGAGAAATAAAATCTTTAGTAAATTGGACATACGTGCAACAATGTTTATTGCAGCATTGTTTATAAATAACTGGAAATAGCATAAGTGCCCATCAATAGGAGAGTGGCTGAATGAAGTATGATGTCACTACACTTCTACACCTCAGAATATTATGTAACCAGCACAAAGAATTAATTAGAATATACCAGTTGACTTAGTAAGATTTCTAGGAAGTGCTATTTGGTTGAGGCAAGATGCAGGAACTGTGTATAATATCCTTCTTTTGGAAGACAAACCATAACCCAAAAGCTATGTGTACAAGTATCCCTTTCTCTCCAAAACCTCTTGTTCTTGAGTTCAGATAGCAAGTCCAGGTGGTGAAATTGTACAGGGCCAGGGACACTTGCATGTGTGAATCTATGTAGTTGTATTTATATCTGTAAATCAGTAAGTAGAGTTATGCAACTTTGCATTGTAACATATGTTAAAATGTTTGCATGTATACAGGTGATAAATTTCTAGATGCAGTTTTATAAAGGAAGAAACGAAATGGTGAACTGCTTTAAATTTTTTTTGACTTTTAAAAAAATTTTGTTTCAATAGTTTAATTTTATTTCAGTGGTTTTTGGTTACATGAATAAGTTCTTTAGTGGTGATTTCTGAGATTTTGGTGCACCTATCACCCTGCTTTAAATGAATATGACTTGGTTTCTTTGGGTATTTGTACTCCTGTAAAATAAGCAGTATCTGCATGTCGTTTGTTAGAAGAGTCTTTGACCCGTGGCATGGATTGCACTGTCCTCTGAAAACCCACTGGAAGCAGATGCAGGAAAGGAAAGGACGTTGCTGGAGGTGCAGTCACTTTTTCACGCTTCCACAACTCCTAGCCTGCAGGACTGGCTTTGTACTCCAGCCTGCCTGACTCCAGAACCCCTTTGGCTACTCACAGGAGCCTCCCAAAGTCCTTGTTTTTGTCTCTGCCATAAGATCTCTGTGGAGAATCCCACAGAAGCGAGCTCCAACAATGGAAGCCTGCTTTGCAGCTGAACACGTTGATTTCTCCAATTACCACTCACCCCGAGTTCTTGGGCAGCAGAAGAGGTCATAGAACTCTCAGCTCTCCACAATCCCACATCTGTGTGATGGGGACAACGGGTAAACCTCACACCATGGCAATGACTAAGCCTTTAAACTGGAGCATCCCCAAAACTGAGCACATGAGCCTTGCTTGTTTTATTACTCCAGAATATTTACGAAGTGTCTGCTTTGCATTCAGAATAAAGATTCTTTCAGCAATATGTTGTAGTGTCTTTAGTACATTTCCAGGCTATAGCACCTAGACTCAAATTTGTATTAAACTGAATCTTTGCAGACAGACTTGGCCCAAATAATGTGGGAAAAGGAGCACTGTATTAAAACATAAGCAGTGGAAACTCATCAAGGGCACCTACAGGCACAGGCAGCTACCTGCCAACAGCCAGGCTGAGCACAAAGCAAAATTAAAGAACATCAGCTAAGGTGGTTTCATATTTGAAGCTGGAACCGCCTGGAAACAACAGCCCTGCCTTCTAGACATGCCCTCTCGGCAAGTTCCCGCCAGGATCTGACACAGTTTTTCATTGGGATGCATCTCCGGTGCAGCCTGGCACTCTGCCGGCTCCGCTTCTGTTCACACTGGCAGCGTTGGTGCACGTGGGTGTGCAGTCGCGGTGCTCACGTCCTCATTTCCTCGGCCGCAGAACATTCCTTTCTGGGGGTTGCTTCCGCTTTCCTGGGAGCCTTCTGGCCTGTGCCTCCCTGTGAATTCTCCAGGACCTGCGCCTGCCTGCCCCTTCCACCCTCAGCCGGCAGTCCCATTTTTAAAAGGTCTTGAATAAAGTGAAATGTGATTAGTTGTGGGAAATGAACCAATGATACGCACAATTCAGCAGCCTTTATCACTGATGGAATCTGGAAATAAAGGTAAATTTTCTCCAAATTTGCATGCTATAGTAGCCACGTTTCTATGAAAAATGTTGGTAGAACTTAAATTATTTCATCTCTGTAGTGACTTTGGAAGAAACATAACCCACCATCAACTTCAGGACTGCCACACGCACACTTCAACATTTCTTGGCATAGAGCGCAGTAGGGGAGGCAGTACAGAGAGACAGTTAAGAGCTCAGACTCTAAAGTCTGTCCAGAATTTGGGCCCGTATCTCACACGCAATACTCTGATCTTACGCAAGTTACTGAAGCTTCTAGGTTCCGTTCCCTTGTATTAATGGGTATAGTAACATTTACACACCCCATAGGGTTGTTGAAAGGATTAAATGAGATGATACCAGTAAAACACTTAGAACGAGGCTTGGCAGATGGGAGCTCTTCATGATTCACTAATGCTATATCCGAAGGAAAAAAATTGACTTGGGCCTTTCTGAAATCAGTAAAAATCTATTTCTGTGGCTGTTAAGGCCTTGTCTTCAAGAAGTAGAACTCTATCTAAACCAGACAGACTCCAGTCATTTGAAAATACTCCCTGCCTCTTGGCCTTCCCATGGAGCCCACCTGACATCATTTGGATATTTGTCTCCACCCAAACCTCATGTTGAATTTTAACCTGCAATGCTGGAGGTGAGGCCTGGTGCGGATGTTGGGATCATGGAGGTGAGTCCCTCATGGCTTGGTACTGTCTTCCAAATAGAGCTCTCATGAGATCTGGTCATTTAAGAGTGTGTAACACTTCCCTCCCCACCCTCTCTTGCTCCTGGTTTTACCATGTGATGTGCCTGCTCCTCCTTTGCCTTCCGCCATGATTGTAAACTTTGTGAGGCCTCCCTAAAAACTGAACAGATGCCAGCACCATGCTTCCTGTATGGTATGCACAACTGTGAGTCAATTAAACCTCTTTTCTGTATATATTTCCCAGTCTCAAGTGTCTCTTTATAGCAATGCAAGAATAGCCTAATGCACCAGCTTTCACCCTCAGGGCCATCTCCCGTCTCCTGCCATTTCACCTAGGTCTTTAAGAGCAGACCCAAATATCCCCCATCATTAAGGTCTTCCCTGGGCACTCCAGGTGCAGAAGCCACTTGGGATGCACCTGGCCTCCGTTATTGTTCCTATCCATATAGCCATCATCTCACAAGGCCATTGGGACAGTGACTCCTGGACACAACTCTATCCCTCATGCATGATTGGCAAGCACCTTCAAAACATGCACATTTGGGGTTTTCTCATAAAAGCTTTGTTAAGTAAATGTCTGCTACTGCCTCATGTATTGAATATTCCAGCTAGGGCTGCCAACAGCCACTCTGTAGTATTCCATATGTGTGCTGGGGTAGAAGGGGAATTACAAATGTCAGTTTATGATTATACATATTTATTATATATATTTTAAATATATATATTTATTTTGTGAAGGTTGTGTGTGTACATATGTGCGTATGTATGTATATATATATGTATACACAAACATACACACAAACACACACACACACACATCCCTTCCCAAAATAGTCTCCCTGAAGCTTCTTATCCTTCCCTGTTTTGTTTCTGCCTTGAAAATAGTTACTAAGGATGTTGATAATTTGTGACACATCATCTTTAGTGCCTCTTTGCACCCACAGAAGGAGGCCATCGAGGGAGATGTGTTCGGTGTGTGCCTACCTGTGCTGGCTGCCACCCACTGTGGACAGTGGGCCCTGCCATGTGTGCCTGCCTGGGCTCACCACTCTGCCCCCATTTTCAGGCCTCTACTCACCTGCCGTTGGCTTTTTTTGTTCCCGGTTTCAGCTCATTCCATTCAAATCCCACTGGACTTCTTCTTGGGAAAAGTGCTGCTAATTCTGTTCATTTATTAGGAACTATTATATACCAACCTACATAGAGTGCTTTAACCTCGACAGTGTGCTTGTAGGTATTTGTGACAAGGCCCTCCAGGAGGAAAGGCCTCATTTATGGTGTTTGCCAATTTCCAGGGTGTAACTACAGCCCATTCTGCTCCAACACTTCTGAAAATGAGGATTTGTTCCACTGTGACTTGTAAATTAGAGAACAATTTGAGTGTCATGTCAACATTGGTTTGCTGAGGCATCATTTTGTTGTTCAGAAGCCAGGTAAATGTGGTAGGAAGGATAAATCTCACACACGTGCATTTCATCAGGACAAGGAGGCACACCCACGCATACCTGCTATCACTACTCTCTCTAGGGTTTTAGATAACCCTTGTATTAGTTAAGGTGCTCCAGAACCCTGAGGAGAAACAGAACCCAGAGTGGGGAAGGGAGGTGGTGCCATGGGGCAGGAGAGAAGAGAGAGGGAGAGAAAGAGAGCTGAGTTTATAGATCTATCGAACAGGAGATTTATGATGGGAAATGGTTCATGCAATTACAGAGGCTAGCAAGTCTCATGATCTGTTGCCTACACACTGGAGAACTGAGGCTGTAACTCAGTCTGAGTCCAAAGGCCTGAGAACCAGAGAGCTAGTGGTATAAAAATCTTAAGTCTGAAGTCAAAGGCCTGAGAACCTGGGAGGCCACTGGCATAAGTACAGAGTCCAAAGGTCTGAGAACCTAGAGAACCTGGTATTCCAGGGCCAAAGAAGGTGAATGTCTCAGATGATACAAAGAGAGTGAATTCACCCTTCCTCCACCCTCTCATTCTATTGGAGACTTAAGTGAGTCAGGTGATGCCTGCCACGTTGGTGAGGAAAGATCTTCTTTACTCAGTGTTTAATTCAAATGTTAATCTCTTCTGGAAATGTCCTTGCAGACCCATCCAGAAATAGTGATTTGCCAGAGATCTGGGCACCACCTAACCCAGTCAAGATGACACCTAAAATTATCCATCACACACTCCTCCCAGCAGTTCAAACAACACGAGCTACAGCTCTTCCTGCCACCAACCTGGCTGCACAGCTCTGTGCCTTCTCTTCCATGTTAGTCTATTCTCACACTGCTAATAAAGACATATCTAAGACTGGGTAATTTATAAAGGAAATAGGTTTAATTGACACAGTTCAGCATGGCTGGGGAGGCCTCAGGAAACTTACAATCATGGTGAAAGGGGAGGCAAACACCTCTTTCTTCACATGGCAGCAGCAAGGGGCAGTGCTGAACAAAAACAGAGAAAAGCCCCTCTTAAGATCATCAGATCTTATGAGAACTCACTCACTGTCCAGAGAACTGCATGAGGGGAACCACCTCTGTAATTCAATGACCTCCCACCAGGTGCCGCCTAGGACACATGGGGATTATGGGAACTACAATATGAGATTTGGGTGGGGACACAGCCAAACCCTATCACCTTCTCTTTAATTTCTCCTCCTGAATCTCAGCTACTTTGTATTTTTCCTTCAGTTTTCTACTCTTTTTCTCTTGGGAACTCTTCGGTTCTCTTCCTCTTGCAGACAGGGAGGTGAGCATGGTGGGCCCCCAGGCATGGGGCACTCACTTCTACAAGCAAACTTCAGGTCTTTCTCAAGGTGATCTTTTCAAAGTGATGTCTTTATTGTAGTATTTATGGATTTCTCAATCAGTTGACATGTATAACTATGTGTGCTACCATTTTTATTGGGTTACTCACCTTTTATTTTTTGTTACTAATAAAGTTTTTGAATTTTGTGTCTCTAACCCCATTTTCCCATAAGCTCTACAGTTTTTAATGTAGAAATACATATATTACATTATAGCAGAACTGCCCGTGGTATGCTGGGGCCCACTCATGCTCACGCACTCTTGCTTGAAAGAGCTGGTTGGATTCCCAACTCTGTGTTTAGTGATGTCATACAAATACTACAGTAAATATGTTACTTTGCAAAGAAAAATTTTGGAAAAAAAAAAAACCTTCTATACTTAAAGAGGCGAAGGTCCTTTTATGAAAAGTCTGAGTGAAGTGAAAATCTTCCAGTCTGTGCTCAGAAGACAGGGCTTCAATTTCTTCTAGTTTTGCCAGCTGGTATAACCTTGAGTGTGACAATGACCTTGAATGTGGGAGCCGACTCATGTTGGAGCGCGACCCCCACCTCCTGGTGTTCACTCTTTCCACATTGCAGAAGGTAGTTGGTCTGTGTGACCAACAGAATGCAGCAGAAGTGAGAGGGTGTCACTTGGAGACTAGGTTCTAAAGACACTGCAGCTTCTAGCTTGGCTGCTCGTTTGCTCCTTGAGCCCCCTGCTTTGGGGAGGGCTGGCCTCCACATTAAGCAGGTCCCCTGACAATAATCATGTGCCATGAGCCACCTTAGAAGCAGTTCCTCCAGCCCCAATAAAACTTGAGGTGATGTAACTACAGCAAGCACCTGGACAGGAATCTCATAAGAGACCCTGAGATGTGGCCATGCAGCTAAGCCACTCCTGACTTCCTAACCCTCAGAAACTGTGAGAAACAATACATGCTTGTTTTTTTAAGTCAGTAAATTTTGGGGTAATTCCTTGCTATGGTCTATACCTTTGTGTCCCCCTGCACTCCAATTTATATGCTGAAATCCTAAACTCCAAGGTGATAGTATTCAGAGGTGGGACCTTTTGGGGGGTAATTAGATCATGAGGGTGTAGCCTTCATGAATGGGATTAGTGCCCTCATAAAATAAAACCCATCCAGCTTGTTTGCCGGTTCCACCACGTGAAAACACAGTGGGGAGGTGCCATCTATAAACCAGGAAGAGGACCTGCCAGAACCTTGATTTTGGACTTCCCAGCCTCCAGGACTGTGAGAAATTAATTTTTGTTGTTTATAGTATTTGACTGTAGCAGCCTGACTAGTCTAAGACATTTGCTATGGAGCAATGGGTAACTAACATAGTCACTAAGCCATCTATTTCTCTATATACATATGACAAACAGATTCAATAATGGTTGCTCTGTCTACCTCATAGAGAAACAATTAAACCAAGTGGGGAAATGTGTGTGATTGCATTCTAGCAACTGTGAAAATGCCATGCCGCCATAATGTGCTATTATTACATTTAAAGATATCATTTTGTTGATTGTTTCCTTTGCTGTGCAGAAGCTTTTTAGTTTGATGTAATCCCATTTATTATTTTTGCTTTTCTTGCCTGTGCTTTTGGGATCATAACAGAAAAAAAAAATCATTGCCTAGACCAATGTCACAATCATTGCCTAGACCAGTGTCACACAACCTTTCCCCTACGTCGGTCAAAGGTTAGGAAGACTCAATTAGATAGGAGGAACAAGCTAAAGAGAGCTCTTGCAAAACAGGGGGACTACAGTTAATAAGAATATATTGTCTTCTTTAAAAATGCTAAGAGAGTAGATTTTAAGTGTTCTCACCACAAAATGACAACTCTGTGAGGTTATGCATATGTTAATTCACTTGATTTAACCATTCCACAATGTATACATATTTCAAAACATCACATTGCACATGATAAATATATAAAACTACCTGTTTTATTTAAAGGCTATTTAAAAACTAATAAATATATCATTCAGGCCTTACTACGTGATCTTCACATGAGCAGAAATTTAATAATTAAAATACCATGTCTCTACCATCCAGAAATTAGCACAGTAAACACATGATTGAATATAATTCATATATTTTCTCTATATATATACACATGCACACCTAAAATGAAATTATCTTTTACACATAATTTTATAACCACTTTTTTTTCTCAGTTAATAAGCTCCAAGTTTCCATTTCAATGAATCTTCATCTTATCTAATATCTAGTCCATGTTCAAATTTACTCAGTTGCTCCAAACATTCTCGCTGAAGCATTCAGGATCCAGCCAAGGGCCATTCATTGTACCTTGTTGCCTTTTTTAGGTCACTTCTAATCTGCCACGTTGACATGCAGTTATTGATAAAGACTATACCTCATTGGGTATTTTCTCGTGGAGTCATTTTGTTTTATCCTCTATTTCCCATATTTCCTGTAAGCTGAAAGTCAGATCTAAAGGTTTCATAAATTCAAATCAGACATTTGGAGTCAGACTACATCTTATGTGATGCTGTGTGCATAAAGCTGGGTTGACCCACCATTGCTGATGCTAACATTGACAGTGGGTTAAGAGATTAAACATATGATCCTTCCATTGTACAGCTACTTTTCCTCCTTTACAACAATGTTCAGATCTGCATTAACTATGTGCCCAATGTTGATTATCTAATTCTATCATTTATTCTATATTACTGGTGATCTTTTTTTCCTTTAAAATAGAGCTTTCTCTCATCAACTCAGCTATTGCATTATCCCAAATGCAGTTCATATTGGAAAGAGAAGGTAACTCATGATTGCCCTTCAGTGTCACATTTTTAATGTAACGAGTTGATTTAGTAGCCATCTCAAGTTGTAGTATAAAAGTATTTGCCTAGATTTTGCTCTGTGAGTTTCATTATGGACTCATGTATTTTCATTAATTCAATATGCATTGATATGCTATAATCACAGCTATTTTTGATGTTGAAATTGTCATACTTTTGGACAGTGGGGAGGGGCTTCTCCTTACACAATCGTGTTAGTTTTTGACAGCTTTCTTGCTTCCTGACACAGCAAGACATCACTTACCCCAGAATCATTCACCTCACCAATTAAATATAGCCTTCTGAAAGGGCAGCATTGGGTAATGTCCTATCAAACAGACTAGAAAGGCATGAGTTTATACTTTATTTTCAGAATACTATATGTAAATTATAGGGAACAGGAGAAAACTTTGCCAAATCAGAATTTGACCTGAATCTTGACAATGGACTTCTCTGATGCAAAGAATTGTGTGTGTGTGTGTGTGTGTGTGTGTGTGTGTGTGTGTGTGTGTCAATAGACAAGAGATATCTAAATTGCAAAAGCTTCTTCTACTTAATAAAAAACAAAATAAGACCTTGAGACCTGAACCAAGAGTTTAATTATCAAGTGCAGGTGGAGAGACCTCGGGATAGGTAGAGAACCTTCCCAGCCTCAGGAGAAGAAAGTATAAGGCTCTGTCCATGGAGAACGAGAGGAGTACCTCGCCAGGAGAAGGGGCTTTGGTTCTCCCTTCCTGGGGAGGGGGTTCTACCTGTCAGTAGTGGGTATGGCTGGGATGGAGGCAGAACTGAGTCAGAAAGCAGAGGAGCTTTCACCTGCTTCCTAACGGGAAGGCTCTGGGAGGAGGCCTTACGGAGTGTCCTGCACCAAGGTGATGTTCGACCTCAAAGGAGAAACGACAGTGTGGCTTCAGGCAGAATGCTCTCCCATGTTTCAGGCAATGTAAGTTCCCGAGTGCGCCTGCTGAGGAAGGTGGCTGAGAGCTGAGGCCACCAAGGGACCATCAAGGGGAGACACAAAGTGACCTCAGATCCAAGATTGCTGTGGGTGGGCAGTCTAAGCCAGGGGACAGGTGGGGGACTTGCTTGATTCTTACATGAATGCCAGGGGGGGACAAAGCCAGCTGCCGGGGGGGGGCTTCCGCCTTGGCCATGCCCTGGGGCGTGACTAAGCTGGCCTCACAGCAGTGGGTACAGGGAGAACTGAGGCCTTGGCCCAGAGTCCAGGTGAGAGCAGCTACGTAACTAAATGAGGTCAAGTAGATGCAACAAAACGTGACAGCTGGATGATGTGTGGTCCCTGCCCCTGGCTCCAGGAAGCCATCACATCTGTCTCGTCACCAGACACCTACTTTGGAAGAAGGAGCAAAGAGGAAACGGCCCTAGTAAATAATCTGAGTTTTGAGTTGATGGATTCAGAAATTCCATTTTTCAAAAAGAGATCGTTTCAATCCAGAAAAGATTGTTGCCTTTAACGAAGAAAAATCTTATTTTTGCTTCCACCATCAGTGGGAAAACAGACTCTACGGCAAGATGAGATCACTTAAACATCATAAATAAGCCATGTCCGTCACACTCGTCATTCGAGATGAGTTATCTCTTAAACCCGCCTAGCACACAGTACGATGCAATTCACAATACTTGTTATTACAACTATTCCCTGGTTCCTGGACTCTCTTGAGTCTCAGTGCACCGACTGGAGGAGGTGCCCGTGGCAGATGCCCTGTAAGGGGTCAGCGGCACGGCTCAAACAGCAAAACACACTGGTGCAACATGTCGGACGATGACCTGGGAGACCACCGCAGACCTTCTGAAGTCCGGTCTCCCACTGTTCATCCCCCAGAAGAACAACTTGAAAATAAAAACATAGGAGATGTCTTTAGAAGAACTCTATTTGTATCATAAACATGCCACACATTCATTATGAGCTACAGGTGACATCATGAGGTGTCTGAAAAACATTTAGGAGGCATAGTAAGTAAAAGTATTTTTCCATGTTTTATCGTCAGTGTCCAGAAATTCATCAGAAAGTGGAAAAATAACTCATCTGAAGAAGAATAAAGTGATCGTCTTTAGTTATCAGTTTCAACATTGTTCTGGCTACTTTTGTTGTTGACCAGAAGTAACATGACGTAAGGAAAAAATGAGAAAATCACAAAGTAAAATTTTATGTAATTATAGTAAGAGCTAAAACATGAGGAGGAACAAGAATGTTGATGCAAGAGGC
Source organism: Cheracebus regulus (assembly GCA_963574635.1). Taxonomy (NCBI): domain Eukaryota; kingdom Metazoa; phylum Chordata; class Mammalia; order Primates; family Pitheciidae; genus Cheracebus; species Cheracebus regulus. The sequence continues at coordinate 19,504 of CAUYQU010015890.1, read as the reverse complement.
GTCTTGTAAAAATAATTACGATTTTGCATGTGTTTAGTCCAGGCTCTTGTTTTTCCTTTGTCCTGATTAAGCTGGCTGTCTTATCATTGTTAGGTTTTCTTCCTTAGAAGATGAAGTCAGATTTTTTGAAAATATGGTCTATTTCTTTTATATATTTTAATGTCTATAATAAAATGGAATATATCCTGTGACCTGAATAGGAAAGCCCAAAAATACTACAATCTTTATCCTTCCAGCATACACAAAAGTACAGTCTTTGTTAAATGTTTTAACAGGCTTTTATGGCTTGACAGCTATAAGTTTTTTATCCAACACAGTTCACTCACAGTAACATGGTCTAGAGCAGCATTTAGCATTTTCTATTTGCACACTGAGAGCTTCTGGAATTTTTGGCTTCTGATTCCTATCAAAAGAATGAGAGATGAGCTTGCTTCCGTGGAACCCCACGTAAGGTGTGAGAGTGATGCACGTGTTCCCTAGGAAGGACACCGGGCGAGAGCTCCAGCACAGAAGGCTTTGCTCCCGCCAGCTCTTCTTAGAACCTTCTTCTCTTGCACACAGAGTGCTTTCTGCAGGTGGCCGTTCATGGGAGACTTCCAATACCTGTGCGGACCAGGTCCTCTCAGATACAGGAGGCAGCCCTCCAGTCAGGAGGACAGCACCCAGTCCAGGAGTGGGTACCCATGGATTAGGAGGAGGAATTTAACTTACAGCAGTTTCAGCTGAGCCTTGGAAGTCTAAAGCACTAAAACAGGGGAGACCCGCTTAGGGAATTGCGTGTATCCTGAGCTGGCAGAATCCCCAGCATGAACCAGGGCTACACATACACAAAAGTCAAGTGAAAAGTTAATAAACTAATGTAAAACTAGAGTACAAGTTGGGAGATCTGATCTCTCTCTTCCTGATTTACTAAAGAATATGTGTCCTCTTTGGAAAGTTCCTGATTTCTTTGGACATTATTCTTTCCTACATGGTTTGGAATGATAAAAATGTGGGTTATCCTGGTTCTTTTATATCCTATCAATGTATGGCACCTTTAAGCTCTAGAAGTCAGTTTGTGGGATTGGTGAAGGCCATGGAGGTCTTCCTCATGGTTGAAGTAAGCCACAGTTTACCTATGTCAACTGGGGAGGATCTGCAAAACTACCTCTGAACTGATACAAGGTCACACTAGATTGGCCAGTTCTGTAAAGCAACAAGTTAGTTCACAGTCAACACACACGCTCACACGTGAGTATATTAAACATCACCTCCAACACTGTTTCAGTCTTCTTCTTGAGGATTACCTGTGCATGCTTTTGTTCATTGTTGAGACTCGCAGAACTTCAGTTCAGGCCGATCCGCTCTGTCCAGCTTTGTTTTCCCAACCTGAGATCCGGTCCTAGGGTATCCTCTGGTCTGTTGGCTAAGGGCCCTCCTTTCCACGTCCGGCATCCTTCAGCTGAACTGTCACAGGTCCTTGCTTGATTTCCCCACCAACAGTCAATCGCCCCTCCCACTGGTCCTGAGGTGGAGCTACATCCAGCTTCTCTGCGCCACTCACTGCTCAGGGTCACCTTCCAACGGGACCCTCTTGTGCAAGGGGGTCTTCCATCGTCCAACCTGCCTTTCCCACTCAGTCTCCTAACACTGAGTCCGCCATTTAGATGAGCCTCTTCCCTGTTCTCCAGCAGTGTCCTCTGCCTGCCATTTCCTCTAGTTTAATTTCCTAGTCTCGTCTCCCACTGCCCTCAATTCTCCAAATCCAGGTGTGGCATGTCTTCATGCAAGTGACGACCTGGCTCTTTCAACACATGGTCCTTCCTCCATTTATTCATTCAACAAGCTTTTACGGGGGCCCTACAAAGGGCCGGGCACTGTTCTAGCTAAAAACTAGCCAAAACTCTTCAGCTGGCATTTTATCATACACTTGCTCTAATCATGTATACTAAATAGTTGACATTTATCACGAATTTACTATGCCAGGAGAGGTAAGTACTTTCCAATACGTGCGTCTCATTCTCGCAATAGCCTGCTGAAATAGGTGCTGTTATTCTCCTCAAGTCCTCATGTGAAGTAACGAGGCACAGAGACAGCAAATGACTTTCCCAGGCTGTGCATCTAATACGTGCCCAGCTAGGATTCAACGTTGGCATTCTGGCTCCAGAGCGCCTCTCAGCCGGCAAGCTGACACGCAGCCACCAGCAGCCCCCACGGCCTTCTGCAGGAAACCGTGCCAGGGGTTCCCTTCCTCCACCTGTGCCTACCCTCACTCCCCAACTTCAGTAGAGCCCACATGTGTCACAGAGCGTAACTCTAAGGAAACCGTGCTTACATTACGTGTTATCTTGGTTAGATTTTGCCAGAATCAGGTGTTTGAACCCTGGTAATGAGTGGAAACACAACAGGAATTTGTTATGTTGTATTATGGTCCATGGGAAAAACACCAGGAATTGACACTGTTCCTTAGCGTCACACACACACACTTGCAGCCTCAGGTTTAAAGCACGCACACTCTATTAGGGTTGATGCTTCAATGTGGCTCCTGAAATGCAAATTTCAACATTTACTTTTCTTTTTCTTTCTCTTTGTTTTAAAAAAAAAACCAGTCAAATTTAGCAGTGGGGGGTTGTATAGCAACTTTAGTGACAATAGTGTGAATAAGTTCTGATAACCACTACCATCGGACCAGCCTTTACTTTTCTTCTTTTAAGAAATGGGAAAAGACTGAGAAATCTGGGAGAGGCAGGAAACCACAGCCCTTCAACTCTCCGCCTGCGGGTGGAAAGCGCAGCTGCCCGACCAGCCTGGCCTCTAGCCTCCAGCCTCCGCGGTCACACGAGCTTAACTGTCCTTCACGCTGGGCTCCGTCTACTTTGCTAAGTAAACCTTTCACCGGTATTTCCTCAGCCATTTATTGTTTTTATAAGAGAAAGAAAACGGCCTCTCTGCGTTCCTAAGCAAAAGTAGTTGTGGATTTTCCATCCTCTCATGACTGTGAAACCGCCCTGCGGCCTCCCTCAGGTCCTCTCCAAAACCTGTGTTTCAAGCCCAGCCTTGGAGGAAATTCTGAAATGAAGCAGGGCGACTCGCGAAATGAAAACCCGTGTTGGAGCTTGCTGCTGAGCCCCTGCCGTGCCCATTGCAGCTTGCGAATAATCTCCTCCGCATCAGAGTTCGCGCTTAGGACTTGCTCTGTGACTCGGGCCCTCACTGCCTCTGTTCTTAGAGGTACTTTCCAACTATCTGGTTAATAGCACTCCCTTCCTATCCCTTCCAATAGTTGAGGAATGAAATATTGTTTTCTAAAATCATAATATTTATTACTGAAAGAAATGAAGAAATGTGGGGACTGTTTAACATTTCTTTTAAAAATTTAGCTGGGGACAGTGGCTCAAGCCTGTTATCCAGCACTTTGGGAGGCCGAGGCAGGGAGATCACTTGAGGTCATGAGTTCGATACCATCCTGGCCAACATGGCTAAACTCTGTCTCTACTAAAAAGACAAACATTAGCCGCATGTGGTGACGCACGCATATAATCCCGGCTACTTGGGAGGCTGAGGCAGGAGAATTGCTGGAACCCAGGAAGCGGAGGTTACAGTGAGATAAGATTACACCACTACACTTCAGCCTGGGTGACAAAATGAGACTTCGTCTCAAAAAAAAAAAATTAATAGATTTCTATTTTTTAGAGCAGTTTTATGTTTACAGAAAATTGAGCAGGCAATACAGAGTCCTCCCATCCCTGGTGTCCTCCACTGTCTGCGTTCTGCCCTAGTGTGACACATCTGTGACAAATGATGCCCGTTGTTATGTACTAAAGTCCATAGCTTACATCAGGGTTGGTTCCTTGGGTTGTTTAGTTCTACAGGCTTTGCCAAGTCCATAGTGACATGTATCCACCATTCAGGTAACATGCAAGATGGCTGCATGGTCCTCAAATTCCTCGTGATCCACCCATTCATCTCTCCATCCTCCAAGCCCCTGGCAACTGCTGATCTTTTGAACATCTCTATAGTTTTGTCTTTTCCAGAAACCCATAGAGCGGGAATCACGGCCTTTTCAGATTGCTTCTTTCACTGAGTAATGTGTTTTTGGGGTACCTTCCTGTCTTTTACTGACAATGGCTCATTTCTTTGTTGCTGGATAATATTCCACTGTGTGGAATGACCAAAGTTTGTTTATCCATTCACCTATCCAAGGTCATCTGGTTGCTTTCAGTTTGGGGTAATTATAAATAAAGCTGCAATAAACATTATTTTGCAGATTTTTATATGGAAAGATGAAAATTTTTAACAACTTTTAAAATCAAAATATTATGGTAGATGGTGCTTCTGACATTACCACTCTTGTGACATATTGATATGGCTAAGATTAGATTGTCAGACCTGAACATAAATGTGGTGGCCGCTAGTAACTGATGCATGTTTGAAAGATCGCACACACTCACATGGGCACTTGGTTTGGTTCCAGACATTCAGAGTTTAACGCCTACCTACTAGTAGGCAGCCCTCAGCTTCCTAAAGTCCATCAGTTAGGAACGCTAACCCCAACTGACAGAGCCGAAGACGGTTAGGGTTTGTTCTGCTAAGATGACAAGAGGGGACAGAGGCAGCTGCCCGCATTGCCATCCAAGGCACGGGGTCTCTCCGTCCTCCCCTCCACCCCCGTGCCGACTCCAGCTTCATCCTGGCTGTGTCTCAGTTGCAAGGCGGGCACAGCAGCAGGCAGGCCAAGCAGCTTTCCAGAAACTTCCACACAGCCTTGACTTTCTATTCACTAGCTGGGCCCTGCCCCATGGCCACTTCCGTGTGTAGGGGAGGCTGGAAAGGCCAGGATTTCTTTCTTCAAAGTTCATGAGCAGAGACAAGCATGGGAGAAGGTCATGAAGAAGGGTTGATGGATTAGCTAAAGCAACAGGCTTTGTTATTGTAGAAAATGAACAGCAATAAGCAAAAAAAACTCAACAAATTAAATGTAGCTCCAGCCTGGCCCACTCCAACCTGCCTTACAACTCATGAAGATCTCCTCACTGCCCAGGGTGGGACCCGGTCGCTAAGGACTCTGAGGCCGGTCGCTGTTTCGGTGACAGCTCCTCCGCTGCCATCACGGCCTCTACACTGCCACTGCTCCACACGAGCAGGAGGGAGCCTGAGGCCTCGCACTCACCTTGGGCCCACAAGCCCCATGTTCGCCCCGTCGCCTGAGGGTCAAGGTTGGGCTCTGTGTGTAGGGTTGGAGGTACAGGGAGGATACAGGAGGCCAAGTTCATTTTAATGGCGTCTCTCTTTTATTTTCCACTCCATTACTTCGAGGTAAGCCTCGTTATCTCTCACTTGTGTCTCTGCAATAACTTTCAAACTGTCTCCTCTGCAATCTCCCCGTATTGTTTTCTCCCACAATTTCCACATGAGGCTTCCTGAAATGTGAAAGTGACTGGTCCCTTACTTGCTCACAAACCTTTGTCACCTCCCCTGGAGCGACCATGTAAAGCCCGACACAGGAGCTTAGCGTCTACCTCCACCATCCACCTGTTACCATTCCGCTGTCCCCACTACCTGTAATCTTCTTACAATACCCACCATTTCAATGAAGGAAACGCACAAAGCCAGACACTAAGCCACGTTAGAAAGTCTTCATATGGGACACATGCTAAAGTCTTTTAAATGTAAGTACAAAAGTTATTTTTTTTGTACTTTAGAAATTATTGACCAGGAAAAAACAACTATGCACAACCAGAGAATTTAAAGAACCTACATTCTGGTAACGTGTTAACTGGTAGTGCAAATAGGATACTATGATAAATGAAAAGTTAAAAGCTGCCAATACTTGCAGCTATATTTTCAAAGTATAACATAACTACCAAGGTAAAATGACATAAAACATAAAAATACACACTTGATTCCTATAAAAATGTCTAAAGCTATACAGGAGATGCATATTGTATGTGACATTGATGCCTCTACTGTCACGTCTGTAAAATTGACACATTTTATAAACTGCCTGACCAGAAGACTGAGAGACAGATGGAAAATTGTCAAGGGTCCTTTCAACTTTAAAATGTCTGATACTATTAGATTTTTTAAAAATAAAACAATGTTTTACATGAATTGGTAAAATTCATGTCATAATAATATCTTATTTTCAGCAATTTCTGCTTAACTCTTGACTAATCTACATTATGCAAATCTGGAGTCCAGAGGGCAGGGCACCCTATTAGCATGAGAAATAACCTGAATACTATGATTTATTTCTCCACTTTTTTGAAGAGTTCAAGAGAAGGAATCATGCCTGTGGCAATTTCTCTCCATCCCGTTGACTCCTTTCTAAAACCCTATTTAGGTGACTTGGTATTTTGTGGTTTCTTATAGCTTAATTCTTCCAAGTGGGTCTAACCGTGTTTAATTTACTAGTATCTCTAAAAACTGAACAGGAATGATGAAAGACACATAAGAAAAGCAAGTCGATACAGAAATTCAGCATGGTGGACTTGCAAAATATTCATCTGCAGAATCCAGGTTTTCCTTTAATTTCTGTGATCAAGGAAAGTTATTCTTCAAGCAAATGTGAGAAATACTCAAGTCTTTTTATTTAAACTTGTGACAAGATTTACCAGATCCTACCTTTCCCTATGGTTCTCATTTTAAAAGCATAACTGTTTATACAAGAAGCCGGTGCGCTGCAGATTTGTCTCTGACTCTCTCTGTGTCCACTTTGCACAGGAGCAGACGTGTCTACCATAGTATGGAATCCTAATTGGGTAATAGAATCGAAGGACAAGTGGGATCTTAAGACTTGGCCATAGGCAAATAAATAATGATGTATTTCCGAATAAACCCCTTCTTAAGGAGCCATTAACTGCATGGGTCACAATTCCACTGCCCCACTTTCAGAGCATTTGAAAGAGGAGGTCATCCTAAGGGTTGATGGATAAGTCAAAATCAGCCCTGGAGGGGGGCCAGAAGCACACTTCACAGCTGCTGTCACTGCCTCCGGGGAGGAGCATTTGCAAAGCCAGAAAAATTACCTCCTGGCTGTTGGTGCAGGAGACCTGCGCTATTCAAATAGTAAACTCAGAGGGCTGCCAGACAGGAGGATGGGGGAGAGAAATTCTTCCTAACACCTTTACCTAAAAACCACTTAACAGACTTGTTCAAAGAGCTTAGGGCCCAGCCCAGTGGGCTCACACCTATAATCTCAGCATTTTGGGAGGCCAAGGTGGAGGGAACACTTGAGACCAGGAGTTTGAGACCAGCCTGGACAACATATTGAGACTCCGTCTCTACAAAAATTAAAACATTAGTCAGGCATGGTGGCACGTATCTGTAGTCCCAGCTACTTGAGAGGCTGAGTTGATAGGGTTGCCTGACCCCAAGAGTTCGAGGTGACAGTAAACCGTGATTGTGAAACTGCACTCCAGCCTGGGCCACAGAGAGACCCAGCTCTTAAAAAAACACAGAAAAAAAAAATCCCAAAAGCAGAAGATATATATGACTAATAATAATTACAACTAACGTTTTTTGAACTCACCCTCTGTCAGACACTGTGCTAAGTTCTTCACAGGAATGACTTTATTTGTGCAATACCAACCACTTTGCTCTCTAACTTCCATATTAATTAAAGTGCTTGGGCATTGTGAAGACAAAATACTTTCTATATGTAAGAAATAACCCCCAGCCTCTAAGAGCTTAAAAGATTTGGAAGGGGGCAGAAATGTTCAGACGCGAATAATAATACTAAACAGAACCACCTTTAAAACAGAGTTATTCTATCTCAGTTTGAAACAACTGTGTTTGGGGAAGTCTGAATTAGGTTCATGCCTCCCTGGAGACCCTGGCTGAAAACCCAGCTTGTTATTTCAGTTCTGCACGGCTCAGGGCTGGAGGGCAAGCGCGCTGAGGGGAGGTGGTTCCCCAACAGCTGGCAGTGGGATTGATCTCAAGTCTGATCTTAAGGGTCTTTCTCAGCTCCTACTCCAAGAGAAAACTACTGAGACATGTATTTCTGATCCTTGCAGGAATGAGAACTCACACAGACGGTCTCTCACTAAACAAGAGAGACAAAACACTGGGAACACTGGTTTCATGAGTAGAGACCCAGTGTCTCCGGGAGAATCTGCCACAGTCTGCGAGCAGGTCCTTCTGAGCGTCAATGTCCTAGGCTCCTCCACCCACAAAGGACAGCAGAGCCTGCCAGGCAGGAGGGCTGGACACGCATGCGGGCAGGAGCAAAGTGCAAAATGGCCCGAATGGAAAAGAAAAGCCAACACCAGCAGTTACAAATCATTACTACTTGGCCTGCAATTTCAAAAGAAGGTCGGGGAATCGCTTGAACCCAGGAAGCAGAGGTTGCAGTGAGCCGAGATGGTGCCATTGCACTCCAGCCGGGGCAACAAAGAGCAAAACTCGGTCTCAAAAAAAAAGAAAAGAAAGTCATGCCTCCCAACCCATGTCTGGAGAATTTTGTTTTCCCAATGCTTCTCTTAGCACTTCCAATGTTCCAGTGGCCCTGGGAAAACTGGAGGCCACAGTGCTCAAGGGCAGCGAGCAGAAAAGCAGAACGTGCACAGCTTTAGCAACAGGGCCCTCGGACCGGCAGTGAGACCGGGTGGTGGATGGGGTGGAAGTCAGGCTCTTTCCTTCTGAACGTAGCAGAGTTCGAAGCTCAATACTCCTGCCCCAGGCTGTTCCTGGCACACATCGTACATCTGTATTAGAGTGAGAAGTCAGTAACATGTCCTGTGGATGTGGAAGCCAAGGTGAGCCATTCCTAAAAAATTCAGCGCCTCATTTCCAAGCAATGGTTTCCACACTGGCAGCAAGAGGCGATTTCCTCTTTAAGCTGGATGGCGTGGGATGGGAGGAGGCAAGTGGCAGGGGGCGAATGGGGAGGAAAGGAGAGAGGTCATTGCAGAGTCCTGGCTTTTCCTTCTTGGGCTGATGCTTTTCTGAATATGTAGGAAAAATCATAAAAAATAGTGAGCCATTTATCCACTACCCTCCCTATGACAAATATTATATACCAATTATATATGGATTGAATCAGAGATACATGATCATATAGTTTCTGCATTCGTTTCAGGAGACTGGCTAACTTTGGAATATTTGTGGAAATCAGCTTAAAAATTGCTTCCCTAGGTACCGTTCCAACCACACCCTCTGCTTTTGGAGAAAATAGCGGGAAGGGAGTAATGAAAGCTGCAGGGGAGAGAAGACTTGAGCCTGACCTCCAGGGGAGGCTCTTCTGCTCCGTGGGACCTCCTGAGTGGGGTCTGCAGGGGGCCCTCTCTCCCCCCCTCCTGCTTCCCAGGTGCCTGCCTCCTGGCAGAAAGACCTCACCTGGGGAGGGGCGACCGAGGAGAGCCAGCTTGGAGAGCTGCCAACTCGAAAGCTCAGGCGCCAGACACCCCGATCTCTCCCAGTTCCACTGAAATCAGTGAGGGGAACACACCCAGAGGCCACTTCCTCCAGCTCCCCTGCCCTGCTTTATCTTCAGTTAGCTGCAGCAGCCACAGCAAGGGAAAACCCAGCACAGAGGTTAGCCACTGGGATGAAAGAGAGACAACGAACCCAACACAGGACCAAGTTACAGCCATCCGAAATTAAAATGGGGATTTCACACAATTATACATGGTCCACCTAGAAAGAAAGTGAGCTGCTGGCCCTCAAAAGCCAGTAAGGAGGTTAAGGAGCAAGAGCAGATGAAATCAATGAGAATCTATAAAGACCGTAGTAAAGAAAACTAGAATTCTTCAAATAAAAAAGTAGCGAAGGCTGAGTAGCATACAAAGATCAAATTAATGTGGTGATAGTTTTCACAAAGGAATTTTGCTAGAACACAGCACGAAATTCTCAAAGAACTCCCCGTAAAGATGTGGAAAGCTTGAATACATGCAGAAGCCCGTGGAGGCCGGATCAGAGCCTCATCCACAGGATTCCAGGCAGAGGAAAGAGACAGGATGGAACACAGGACATTCACAGATGGCTCCACATCTTCCCAGAACCGAGGAAAGGTCCTCTGAATTCCAAATATGGTAAGATTTGAAGGCTACACTTAGATGTGTTGTCATTAAATTTCAGTACATCAAGAACAAAGACAAGCCCATTGTCTTCAAAGGAGGAGAGCAGGGCACAGCTAGAAAGGGTTGCGGAATCCAGAGGTTTTGCGAGGAAGTCAGCAGTTAGTGCAGATCTATACAGCAAGGGACGCAAGCCAGTAAATGGAAAGAAAATGCAGATGTGAGGGTGCCGGAATCGCCAGCGGCCCAGAGGCATCGAAGAGCTGGAGAGGCTGTGGGCAGAGTGCAGACAGACCCAATCTCACGCTGGGAGCTGGGCGGGAAGACAGAGGAGCACCAGTGACCATGTGAGTGAGTGTTCTGATGACTGAGAGGGCGGATGGGCAGGGCATGAGGGAGGCAGCTGCACACCGGCCCGCAGAGCAGGGCCAGAGCTGGCACTGCAGCCTTCACTGCTTTTGATGTGTCTTTTGGGCAGAAGCAAAAGGAGATGATGCATTGCCAGTGAGTGCGGCAGAAGGCATCAGAAGACCTGGGCTGGGTCAGCCCATGTCCAGCTCTGGGCCAGGAGCATGGGGACATGGACCTCTCCTGGCCTGTCCATCTCTGGTCCAAGGCCAGGCTTGTGGAGCGAGGGGCTAGGTGCAGGGGACCTTGCTGTGGATGCAGTTGCTGAGAGCCCTAAAGTTTAGTTCTCCCTTTGAAAGCTGTTGCTTAAAAGCTTTACGCCCTCTGAATTTCAGTGCCCCAGAACGAATATGAAGTCACCACATAGCATGATGGCCCTGCTTCAAGTCCTCATGCTGAGATCACAAGCTGGAAGACTTCAAGCAAGTCGTTAATCTTTCTTCTCTGTAGAATGGGATAATGCTTTCTACAGTCCTGTCCTACTTCAGAAGGGAGCCAGGATGAAACGCCATCACGTGGAAATGCTAAGCCAGCCTTAGAGCGTTTCATAACCACGCGGTGGTGAAAGGCATCATAGCCAGTGGATGGGGGAGGTCAGGAAACTGCTGGTTACCCACAGGATGAAAACGCTTTGCCCATGATGTCAGCAAGGGCTCCACAACCCATGAGCCTCCGCTTATCCCTCGTTTAGTTTGCAAGGTCCCTCCGCAAGCTTGGAAAACTGTGCCATCACAGTGATAGGTTGCCTGCAGAACTCCAAACTGCCCCTCCAAACTGTGGCCTCAGACTTGGTGGAAGTTTCTGAGTCTGTATAGTATGGTGGTGTCTCAGGCTTTCCAGAGCCCCAGAACCAAACCACGATTGTTAAGGAAGACATGCACGCTTCAGAGCAAAACCCAGAGACCCCCAGTGACTTCTCCTTTCAAGAAATCCACAATCTTCTTCTTAGCCAAGATTCAGTCCTCTATCTGGACACAACCTGCAGTAAAAGGTGGTTTGTGGGCAATGAAGGGAGGACACTAACCGAAGACACCAGCTGGTGTTCATGCCGGGACACTCACAACTTATCATGACCACTACTGCGGAGCATTATTTGCCAGTCCCGACCTAGGCACTTGTCATGTGTAATTTCAAATCCTTACAACTCTAGGGTCCAGCAAGAGTCCCACAATAGTCCTGGGTAGATAGAAACACAAGGAAATTGAGGCTCAGAAGGCCGACTGCCCAAGGTTGCATGGCTCATACGATGCTGGAAACTGAGGTTGGAACCCAGTTTCTTTGCCCCCATGGGCAATGCTGCCTTGGTACATGATGCGCATCACAAAGAAAACAGATCAGATATCAGTGTATTCCTTGGGATATGGCCTTTAATCCATCCCACAGGCCTAAAAGACCTCAGGTGCCACACTACAGAGGAGCTGGCCATTTGCTCACTGTCAGACTTACTTGGTGACCAGAGTGGGTGGGAATGATGATGGACCCCAAAGGTGAGAGGCTCATGGGCAGGTCCAGCCTGGCTGCCTAATTGAGTCTTCAGGAACTTAGACATTCACCATGGAATCATTTTCACCATTTGGCTACTCATTCAGCTTTGTTGGCTGCAGAATTCAGATGAGACTGCCCATTCTGACAAAGTCATGGAGAAATACGTTTCCATGGGGCCCTGGGACAAGATGTGATAAGGTCCAAGTTCCTGTTTTTCCCAGACTGTGACCACCTGCTATGGAATGTCAGCCATGCACATTTTGGTCCATTTTATAAAGTGTCTTGAGGACATCAGTCAGAATTTCAGCTTCCAAATGGGTTATGGTGACATCATATCTAGTCCCAAACTAGCCAGTAGGGTCCAAAGAGTAACTGCCCTCATTATTATCTTCATAAATCCTGGTTCATAAAACCAGTAAGACACCCAGGCAGTGACACTCTCCCCATCTGCTTCTGGCCAGACCTGTGTGCCCTCACCAGAGGCACAGTTTAATAATCAGCAGATTAGCCCATGGTTTAGGCTTTGTACATTGAACCTGATTATCTTATGAGTTAACATAGGAAGCAAGCATGCATACATGAGTTCACACACACAGACATACCCACACACACACAGATGGTTGTAATTACTGTGATAACTAGCCAATCTTACAAAAACATTAACCTATTCAGGATGGAAATTTGTCATATGTTAAGACAGAATAACATATGACTAATGTGTTGAATGAAGAATGAAAATGAAGAATGCAACCTTTTCCACCCTTTGAAATAAAAATTTTCAAGACATTAATCAAGATTTGTGTTAGATCCCCCCACACCCTAATACATATCATATACACACATACACTTTCACAAGAAAAGAGCAAATATGTTCTTAATCTCCCATCCGGGGAGGTTCAAAATCTCTGTCTGTGAAACAAATCTCTCTTATCTACTAATGCCTTACATCTGAATAATGCTTCACAATTCTCAAAAACCCTTCTCCGGCACTCTCACTAGATACTGCTATCCTCATCTGTACAGGAGATGAGCCGATATTTTTAAAAGTAGCATGAGGCAAGTAGTTCCAGGTGGGAATGCCTGCTGTGCTACCTACCAGCCATGTGGCCTGCTACAATTGTTTAACATCTTTGGATCCTAATTTCCTCATCTAAAATGGGAGGACAACATCTATCCCCCAGCAGAATGCGGTGAGAGTTTTCAGAAAGTACCCAGCATGTGTTCGAAAGTGGACAAGTTATTTTACTAACAAAGAAAGGGGCCCAGAGAGGGCAGGTGACCAACAGAAGGCAGCAGCGTGGGGGCGGCCACAGCTGTCCTGAGAAGAGCCTCATCTCCTTCCTCTCTTGTCTCCTAGCGTCGGTCCCCTCTTGCTGGAAGGCAATACCCTCTGCTGGCACACCCTCCTGGACCAGTTGGGCTGTGCTCCGTCTCCTCCTCTGAGCTGCAGCCGTCCCTCCTTGGGCCTCTGTCCCAGCTTGGGCCAGGAAGCCATCTCACCTGCTGAACTCTGCCTCATAGCCCCTGGGCCACTGCTCCTTATCGAGGTTGAAAGAAAGGAAAGGCAAGAATCCATCAGTCAGTACATCAGCAGCAACGTCGAACCTCTTTGGTTTCCAGGCAGGTGATACTCATGCAATCAAAAACAGTGATTATTTGTTTAAAATCTACAAATGCAAAGGCTTCTCTCAGCTATCTCAGTATTTTCTCTTTTATTGCCAGGAAATTATTCATTTTAGCTATACGCCCTCCCTATAAAATTTAACCCACTTCTTCATTATCAGCCTTAAGGCAACAAGGAGCAGCTTGCAAGTTTACCCCAAGTAACTCCTGCTTTCTTGTCCTCCGTAAGCCAACCAGCTGCAGCTTAGTGTCAGGCTCCTCACAAACCAGAAGAGGACTTAGACTTGGCCCACTGCCAGCTCCTCATTTCACAGACACCAAAAGTGAGATGTGGAGAGCTAAGGAACACTCAACTACTCTTTTATTTTTCACGGGACTTCATTTTTTTATCACTGGAATTGTGTTTCTCCTAGTCTCTTTTGTATCATTGCCAGCTTTGCCACACCGTTTTTAAAATGTGGAGATGAAATCTGGGCGCAATGGATCTGAAATAGTCATCAGGATTTAAAAGTGCCCAGCCAATTCTGCTGAAGGATGGTGGTGGAATTTACCTGAGATCAGTCGCGATGTCTCTCATCATTATCATCAATGACGGAACCCTGGCTCTGTGCCAGCGACCGTGCTAGGCACACAGGAGTCAGACGTGATAAGTCACGGTCCCTGTTTTCCAGCAGATCCCAATTCAGAAGGGGACGACCATGTAAATACATAATTACTGGGGAGATGTGAACATGAAATAACAGCTAAAATGGTTCCTCAAACATTAACTTTTTCCTGGGCACACAGATGGACCCATGTAATCATAATAACGGTGTATCAGGGGCTGTAGAGACGAGAGCAAGACCCTGCATGAGAAAATCAAGAAGCACTTTGTAGAGAAGACACAACCGTGCCTGTTAAAGGAGGGGAAGCCGCTCAGCAGGCAGACAGGAGAAGGAAGGGTGCCAGGCGAGAGACGCATCTCACCTGCAGCTGGGTTGGAGTGACAAATGGCCAGGTGATGGTATGGGGGCAAATAAAGGGACCTTTGGCCGAACTTACCCCTGATGGCCATCCAGGTGCCTTACAAGGGCACAATGTGGATGCGATGTATTTTACAAGAAGCAATATAGAGATGGTATTTTAAACATGTGAATCCACAAGGGGAAACCAGAGTTATCCAAGTGAGAGATGACGAGGACTAGAATTAAGACAACAACAGCCGGGAAGACGTAGAGGAGAGGGATGGCGGGGAGGTGGAACTTAGGCAACTGTCCAGAAAAGGCATGGCCCCAAGTTTTCCCCGTAGTGTAGCATTGTGAATGACATGGCTGTCTCCCGATACGGAGGAGACACTGCTGGGGTAGACACAAGGCGAACCGTGCTCTTGATGAGTCTGAGGCGTAAACTGGGGGCAGGGGCAGGTGTACAGCAGGGTCCTGAACAGGGAAATATGGAGCTGAAGGGAACGCTGGAGTGAAAAGGAGGGCAAGACTGCATTCCAATCTAGATCCTAAGGTTTACCTGGGATTGGATACCCTGCAACACCACACTCCTGCCCTAATACTGGAAGCCTTACCTTGTATTTCTTTGTCACTCAACATACTTCTGGCCATTATGCCACTCGGGAAATATAAAAGTTAATAGTGGCTTTGGGTTTATGCTTGCAACTAAAAAACTGTGTCTACATTTAGAAGCGTCTGGGCCTGTGTGAGTCTGAGTTTGATCGTAAATACTAACACAGAGCCATGTGCCAACTCTGCAGTACTCTCCACAGTGGAATCCGTGACTGCGGCTGTGTCTGATTGCAGCAGCCAGCACTGAAGAGAGCCCAGGAGCTGCTGAGTAAACCGGAACGAGCTACGGCGGAGGCTTCTGATCCTTTTCTGGGTTTTGGTCATAGCTACATAAAACATTCAGTAAACTGTATTGTCTGGGGTGAACTGTGAATCCTGTTTCATTGTATTTAATACACAGGCTTAGGGGGGGAATCGCCGTCATCGGAAAACATCACTAAACACCTCCACACACATCTTCCAGAGGATCAGAGAACTACAAAGTTGGGACTTTGTCTTCCAAGTGATTGTAATCTGACACATTTGAACTTCAATAATGCCTCCTCCAAAACCAAGTGGTTGAGGAAGCGGTGGGGGATACACACATGCAATGCCTGTGGAAAGTGGAAAAGTGGCCTCTCCACAGGGCTCATAATGGAGCTCAGGAAAGTCAGGTCACTGCCAGTTACTTTTACAGGCTGTAGCTCCCTTGTTTCCTATGCTCGTCACAGAGCGGGCATTCAGATACAGAGATGAGGCTTTTCCAGCCCAGTGTGAATTCACACGACCCCCTGCTCATTTCCCCATTGCATTTTGTATCCTGACCATGTTTCTCGCTATAGTCTGCTGCATCTTCTGTGCCTGTGATCATTACTCGACTGTGGGCCCTGGACGTGAGGGACGGCATGCAGCATTCCAGACCTCACAGCCCAGCCCATGGAAGAGGCTTAAAAAATAACGGGGTTGGAAGCGTACTCACTTTTTCTGTCATCATGCAATGAATATAGAGTCCACTGCTTTGCTGCATGGACTCAGAAACAACTCTTTACAATTTAACAGACATCCATTGAGTCCTCGGCACAATTTTTGCAAAGCCTTGTACTCACAGCAAGATGCAAAGAGAATAAACGATCATTGTCCCTGGCCTCACAGTGCATGAATTAAGTAAAGGAGGTGAACCATGTCCCCAAATAATAATGCATGTTTTTGTTTCACTGTGGATTATTCGTGTTTTTCTATGCTGATTTTATGCCAAAAGAGGTTTCAGGCAGCTTAGAAAAATGCACACAATAAATCAAGGGAAATAAAATATAAAATGAATAGATGAAAACAATTTACACAAAGGAGAAAGGGGGGAAGACAAGATGAAACCAGAAGTGAGGGAAATACACTAAGTGACCGCCATAAAATCCTCTACATTTTTTTTAAAAGAGACAGAAATTTGACTACTAAGCTTCTAGAAATGAGTGAGAAGAGGGAACTACAGTCATCTGAGGTACCAAGGGCTTGCTGTGTATGGAAGGGTCCAACGGACTCCTAGACATGCCCTGGGCTTTCTTTCTCACCCCATGCTTGTGTCATATCCTGCAATATTTGGGACGAATAAATTAAAATTATTGGCCAGGCACAGTGGCTCACGCCTGTAATCCCAGCACTTTGGGATGCCGAGGTGGCGGGATCACCTGAGGTCAGGAGTTCGAGTTTAGCCTGGCCATCATGGTGAAACCCTGTCTCTACCAAAAATACAAAAATTAGCTGGCTGTGGTGGCACATGCCTGTAATCCCAGCTACTTGGGAGGCTGAGGCAGGAGAATCACTTGCAACTGGGAGGTAAAGGCTGCAATGAGCCAAGAACATGGCACTGCACTCCAGCCTGGGCAACAAGAGCACAAAACTCTGCCTCAAAATATATATATATATGTATATTTAACCGCCAGAAAATGTGAACACCACTGGTATCAATAGTTTTTTCCTGAGTGATCAAAAAGCATGTTAAAAACAAATACTGTATAAGGAAAATATGATTTGAATAAAGAAATTGCATCTGTACATGAGAGGTCAAGGATGGAGAAAAGAGAAGTGTGTTGGACATTTTCCTTGGGTGATACGTGCCTATCTTTTAATTCTTAGACATGGGCTTCAGCTATGCTTTTGAGACAGCCCTGTGATCGCTCTATGACTATTTTCCCCGTCTATAATCAACTTTCATGAATGTATACACAGGAGAAGTGATTCCCAGCTTTTATTTGATGTATGAATAGATGGGTAGGTGTTTCCACCACAGAGTCTGCCTCCTCTTGGGTTTCGCAATAGCACTCTCCAAAATTGTCCTTTGCTAACCTTCCTGTAAGACATCACACTTCTGTTAATATTAAACACATACGGAGGAGCGCGGTGTCGACGTTGAGCAGAGCAGCGGAGCATCACACAGAAAGATGACCAAGGTTAGGAGACAATGTGGGCGAAAGACACTGATGGTCATACAAAATATGTAGGGGAGTGGCACAGAAAGGTTGGCATTCGGTGAGTTGGTCGGTGGCAGCACTCCTCCTTCATCAGGGAATGATGGAGACATGTGCTCTTAGGAGAGTAACAGAGAAACAAGGAGAAGATGACTCATCAAGAAGCATGATATTATTGAGGAGTATTGTGTAGGATTCACCGGCGTGCCTACACACAATTCAGTTTTACGTGAAAGAAACGCAGAGTCACTGTATTTTACACAGTGTTGACATCCAAACCCATCGGCCTGTGGTGGATGGTGTCACTCACGTTTGCTGTAACACAAGCAGCTCGCCTTAGTGCCATTTTAAAACAATTCCACCGTGAAGCCACCACTACCACCCACTGTCTCAATGGGGGTCTCTTCCCACATGGATTTCTAGAAAATGGGCCAAATATTTTCAACACACTGATTTTCTTTTGGCTAAGAAGGAACAAAATCATTCATGCAGCTCCAAGATGTTCAGCAGGGGAGGCGTCGTGACTCAGAGAGAGCGAGAGATTCCATGTGAGTCTATAGGTGACCTACCCTGACCAAGTGACATGGAAGGCCTCAGTTGTGTCTAACCTGGGGCTTCCTTGTGAATAAGAAGCTTTAAAGTGTTTTGAAGATGATTAATGGATCAAAAAGGAAAACACATAAGGTTATATCTATGAGCTAAAAAGACATTTGATAAATTTCTATCTCTAACATCCACTCTTGATTAAAAGGAAAATTATTTGTAAAGACCTGAGGCAAAGACAGAGAAGGCAGAGCCTGCAGGGCCCCACTGACCACGCTGGCGACTTTAACCTGCACCCCGTGGTCAAAGGGAATCCAGCTTAAGGTTGAATGCTGGGCTCTGGTGGCACCAGGTTTGCACTTCAAATTCATCACCCTGATGAAATCTCCCATATCTACCCAAAGCCAGCGGTGTGATGAGTGAAAAACAAAAGAAGCATCCTCATAAAGTCTTCATCATTGTCCTCATTTGATGACATTCTGGAAGCATTTGGTAATGTCATCAGATGAGAAAGATATGAGGTATAACATTTGGAAAAGGAAAGTAAAATTACTCTTCCACAAATTTTATTTATTATGGACAACCACCTGAAGTACGTGAAAAAATAATATGAAGAACAGAGATAAGTAGCATAAATCAGTAAGGTGGAGGACTACAAATAATCCAAACGTATTCTTCCTCTTCTTCCTCTTTCTCTTCTTCCTCTTCTTCCTCTTCTCCTGACAGGATAGAGGAGAGTGGTGGGTGGCGGCCCAGGTGTCACAGCCTGGATGGGGTGGGGACAGTGACCTCACTGGGGAGGAGGTAGCAGCAGTTATGGGAGATTGGCTACACCCAGACAATTGTTCAAATAAGACACAGCTGTAGCCCTAGCTATGTAAGAGAAGAGAGTTACAAATACTAACAAGGAGAAGCTAGAATTAGCTCAGTGGTAATGGTTGGAATGAAGGTGTTGATATGATATGAATTCCTGGTTTTGAATATATTAGGTTGGTGCAAAAGTAATTGTGGTTTAATGAAAAAAACTACGCTTGCTTTTGCACCAACCTATAGAGATGGATACATCGAAAGACGCAGAAGCCACCCTGGAGGAGTTCCCACTGCCCAAATCGGGAAGAATTTGAGCTTCAAAATAAATGAAATAAATAATGTGTTATAAACCGCTGAATAAAATAGGAGACCATAAGTCCAAACTCATGTAAATCAACAAGTGAATAATTGAAGAAGTTTAAAGAAAAAAAATGTTTGCATGATTTCAGAGTAGGTACTCCCAAATTCCTTAATAATCACAAAGGAAAAGAGTGAAATTTTACAGTGGAGACAGTTGGAAGACACTACCTTAGGCAAGTGACCAGGTGGTCGAAGTAAACCTGGTCAGTAATAAGACAGTTTGTCAGTAATAAGACAAATGTCAACCATTGTGGAAGACAGTGTGGTGATTCCTCAAGGA
>CAUYQU010015889.1:0-19591 GCA_963574635.1 Cheracebus regulus | reverse complement strand
AAAAAAAAAAAAAAAAAAAAAAAAAAAAAAAAAAAAAAAAAAAAAAAGAGCTTTTCCTGTGTCTTCTGGTTCTCATTTGCCTTTAAGTCAAAGTAATCCATATGCCAAAGAGGCATATTTTGGGGTGACTTCTTGTATTCTTTATTTCTCATGAATTGAACCTATTCTTGTGAGATGAACTAATTGTTTTAAATAAACTGCTGTGGGCTTGTTACTGATGAGCAGCCTTTTAAAAATGGGATGATGCCAGTTTGGGAAGCTGCTGTTCTCAGCCTGTGCTCCTTCTCTCTGCAGAGACATCGTGGACCTGTCTTCTGCTGGCACCGCCGGCATGCTCATTGGCTACTGCCCACAGCAGGATGCCCTGGACGAGCTTCTGACTGGTTGGGAACATCTCCATTATTACTGTAGCTTACGCGGGATTCCAACACAGTGCATCCCTGAGGTAAATGTCCCTAGGGTCTTCTTGATAAAGGGACCCATTGAGGAATGCTTGATGGCCACCTCTGGCTCCAAGGGAGCTCTCTCACCCTGTGAGGAGAAGGAACTGTAGTATCAGATAAACTTACCTGCAAGAGATTTTTCAATATGATTATACTGAAGAAAACATTAAATATATTTGCCTTATTTACATTATATATTTGAAATCTATCTGTGTGAGGCAGTCATGTGGTGGAAGTTAAAGCATAAATACATAATTTATAACTTTGTATCCCCCTTGCTGTTTTTTTCTCTCTAAAGGCCTTTTACATTTATTGAATTATCTGTATTCAGAAAGAAATATCATAAACTCTGTATTTTCAGGGCTTATGAAGGAGTGGGCACAAAATATGTGTGGAATCTGGGGGACTGCTGGAAGGGATGGCTTCCTGATGGACAGAGTGGATGGACAGATTTCCCTGCCAGAAGATTCCTTTCTAGGTGGCCTTAGGGAAATGAAGGAGTGGCAGAAACTGCAGGCCCCCATATCCCCCATACGCCGCATCACCGCCTAGGACAGGAGTGAGGCAGGTGGAGCAGTGAGAGAGCAAGAGACAGCTGCCACTTCCCCTGTGTGAGTAGAGGTCAGCGAAGCAGAGCAGATAGCTTTGATTGACAGCTTAGGATGTGCCGTGAGCCACCAAAATTGCAGTTATTTAAACACATTTTTACTTTTTCTGCACCTCATTATAGAAAGTCTGGGGTGCGTGCTCCTTGGATTTCTGGATTCTGAACTAGAAGCAGAAATAAGTGTCTTCTATGATGCATTTGCAATTTGATTCTATGGGAGAGGGAACATTCTAGGACTCACGGGAGATAAAACTAATAGGCTTCACCTTCGCTGGTCCATGAACATACATTCTCTGTTGTGTTTATATAATCCTTCAGCCGTTGTTTCTTATGCGTCTAACTTTAAGTGAAACTAAATAGAATGCCTGCCCCTCATTGTAAGGACTCTGGTCCCTTTTCCCATCGCCCATCTTAATAAAGCAAAAATAAATGACCACTTCACAGAGACCTGCTGTTGTAGTTAAAACGTTATTGGACTCCAGGACTAATTGTTGGCTCAATTTTTAATCTGTTCATCTCTGTCCGCTCCTCCTTGTTAGTTTTTGATGAAAGAGGTGGGTGCTTGGCAAAGGCGTTAAGCTGGCGCCTTTGTTTTTCGAGGGAAACATGCTTTTGAAAAAGTTCTCATTAATATAGTAAGGATTGATGCTTTCTGTTCTTCAGGGCCATTATGTCTTGATACTCAGCTGTCTTACAATTTTGTTTTTCTGAGCTGTTCTACCAAGAAAAGTTGTTTAAATAGTAACCAATTAGCAATTAGCTTCATTTCCTTTATAAAAACTGAAACTGATTTTACGGACATTATTGCAACTTGTTCTTGTTCTAAGATGTCAACACACTTCTGCATCTGTTCCCAAAGGAGTTAGCTCCTTTTCTGGAAAAATTCTGTCTCCTGTGTATTTGGGGAATATTTAAGTTATAGAACAGGTATATCCATTCTGAGGTACTTATCACAAGATGGTCAAAAAGAATTATTATAAAATAATGGAAAACAATCGTTTTATCTTTCAGTATTTATTATACGTCAGGTACTGTTCTATTTTACAGCAACTGTATGAAGTAGATGCTTATTTCCACTTAAGAAACTGAGAATTAGACACAGTTCAATTGAGACATAGAGACACAGGGTAACAGACACCAGAGAAATTAGGCAACTTGCGCACGTTCACATGGCTAGTATTTGGCAAGGTTTTGCTTTGAAACAATATAAACCCGCTCCAGGGTACAAGTTCTTGATTAAGACGTTACTCTGACACTTAGTTTATCAGGTTGTTTGTTGTATAAGATGGAATTCCTGGTGGTGTCACCAGTTCAGTCTTATTTTTAATACCCCTGGGGTGGCCGAAGAAGTGGGAACTGTGTGGGGTTAGTGCATGACTTCTCTAACATGGAGCTTCTCCTGCTGATTGGCTTTCCATTGGGCTGGAGTTGGGCTCAACATATGTGCTTCAACTCCAGGCTTTCAGAACTCGTAGATATGGGGGTAATCTTTAGACATATCTGCTGCTCATCTTGGTTGTTTTCTTCAGGCTGCCGTCTATTTTCATTGTAACACGGACAGCCACCATTGTATGCTCTAAGATTCTAGTGGAAGGCCCTCTGTGCTTGCTGGGAGGCTCCTTTGTTCAGCCTCATAGCCCCTTCTCCTCCCTCCCTGGGACCCTCAGATCCCATGCCTTGGCTGAGCCAGCCCACTTGTGCTCCACTTGCTGGTCATTTCTATATATGGTCAAATTGCTCACTTCTCCAACCTTTCAAACGTTTGATGAGATAAGAATAAGATGTCACTTGATGAAGCTTGAAGTTAGGTTCGTCAAGTTAACATAATGATTTTCAATTTTCCCATGATTTACACTGCACAGTTTTATGCAGTGTACATAGTTGAGCCTGAATTTAATTAACCTGGTAAAAAATTTTACATGAAGTTCTATCATTTGGTTATTACTAAATCATGCAAGAGATAAGGGCTACATAGTCAGGGATGCGAGAGAAAATCTGTAAAAGTTGATCATACTAGGTAGTTTCAATGTTAGTGTCATACCAAAAAAAAACAAACAATACTTCTAATTGGGAAGAAATTTGGCAAATTCTGCATTTTAGTTCTCCCTCATACAGAAGAGGTATGACCCCTCATCATCTTAGCTTTATTAATACCTGTGCATCCCTACCAGGGAATATCCCTGTTGTGTCTTGCTTCCCCTTATCTTCTCTAAAGTCATGACTTTTATCTTTAAGCTTTCTTCCATTCACACAGTTTAGCTAGAAGGAGCTAGAAGTTATAAGATAGCAGGAATGGGGAAAGGAGGTCATCCTGAGGAAGGGCCAGGAGAAAAACAATTCCATCTGAAATCCTTGGTTCCCTTTTCCTACTTTACTACTCAGTTTGATCTTTAATCTCACAGAAAATGTTGACCTGGTAATTATGTGTTCTAGTGGCAACACTTTGGCCTTGGAGTCCAACAGATACATGTGTGAATCTTTGGGCAATTTATTTTGGCTCCAGTGATGTTGATAGAAGCCCTACTAAGTGCCAAACATGAATACACTGAGAATATGCATCCCAATGCAGTTTCCATTCCAATGCATCCCAAAACAAATGCATCCCAATCTCTTACCATAAGTGCAGTACCAGTTCCAGAGCTCCATTAGAGAAAAATACCAGACTGCAGGGAGAGATTCTGTGAACTTTTGACATTTTGTGATTTTAGGCATATTTTGTCAGCCAAGATTGCTAAGGCATTGCTTTTGTCATTACTTTGACAGTAGTGCTGAGTACAGAAAAGACTGTAGCAAAATACTTCTTATTAGGCTATCTTCATTTATTTTCTGACAACATGACATTTAGAAAACATTGGATCAAACTATACATTTGTTCCTGTATACTCTGGAATCCTTCCTATGGTTAACTAATCCAGAATTTGCAGGCTGTAACGTTTAACCTTTTGTGAAATTGGGAAAACATGGCATATGTTTCCTAACTTCATAAAAATATGCAATAATAATTTGGCAAATTCATTCAAAATGTATCTTGCATTCTCAGGTGCATTTCTCCAGAACCAGGTGCTTATATTATTTTTTTTTTTACATTTGTCAGTTTATCAGCTTTCATTTGTGTATTGCTAATCTTTGAATAACATGGATGAGAGTAACTAAAAATGTATTTCTGATACATGCACACACACACACACATATTTTCATTCTATTTTTCTTGTAATATAGATCTAAACATAACCAAAAATATCATTTTCACAATTTGCCATTTTTGCCAGCCTCACCACTGTCAGTACAGCAGTTTTCTAAATAAGGTTGTTTAGTTCAACATTGTTTTATTACAATGATGGGAAAAATAAAATTGATTTTCTGCCAGGACCACTGTTGGAGAGGAGTTGGCACACTCTCCCAGGTCTGCATACATTTTCTCCGGGTACCCTTGTTTTCTCCCATGTCCCAAAGCCATGTACATTAGTTTCTTTGGTGCATCTGCATTGAGCCCATGTGGGTGAGTGTATATGGGCGAGCAAGTGTACCCTGCGATGGAATGGCATGCTCTCCCGGGCTGGTTCCTGCCTTGTGCCCTGACCTTCCAGAATAGGCTCCAACCGCCCTCAACACTGAACTAGAATAACTGGGTAAATCACGTTTTTAGCTCACATTTATTTCAGTGTTTACTATTAGAAGGGTTATTTTTATTTAGAATTTTGGAGATGTTTTTGTGACCAGAAATATGCCATAGGAACTTAACTCTCATTTCTACCAATCAGTTTATGGTAAAATTGGTTTCATTAAATGTTGATTCAGTTAAAGTGGTTTCCAAAAACATGTAGATGTCATGAAGTAAGGACTGCATTGGCTTTTTCCTGACAAATAAAGCTTTCTAACAGGATCTACTGTGCTCTTAGTTTTCTTCTCTTTTATGTGGACATGTGCCTTCTTTGCCAGGAAGCCTCCCTGGTTCCCTTCCTTCATCTCTCATATGAGTGTTTATCTAGCATGGATTTACATTTCTTGGCCATTCTTCTTTGAGAAAAATTTGGATGAAGATGCATTACTACTTCTTTTATCTTAATTTCTGAAATGCCAGGCATTTGTATTTCTTCAATTTTATGACACTTTCCTTAATATTTGTGTTTGTTTTCTTGTGATGAATAAAATGTTTTATCTTGATATTTTAAAATTCACTTAAATGAATTTTTATTGAACTTGTGATAATTGAAATAATTGGTCTGAATGGAGCTAGGAAAAGGGATGATTCATATAAAACATTCTGGGGAAAATGATTTTACTTTCAATAAGACAAACTACTGGCCTTGAGATGATCTTTGGCAGACAGTAGGAGATTAAATATTCCATCTTTATGTATCTTTTGGGCCTTGAAATCGGCATTTCCTAGAATTATACTATTTTACCATAAGACCAGTTCTTGAGCCGCTTCATTCATTTGTGATATATTTTGAAGTGGCACAAATAAAGCCATATAACCATTTCTGTTGAAAGATTTTATTGGGAGGCGTGATTATCCTAATATTTGTAGAGGTTCTTAACACTTCATTATCATCATTATTATCCTAGCTTTTATGCACTTGTCAAAAAGAGAATACACATTAGTTTAAATTTATGTTTTATTCAGTTATTTGGGATTCACAATTATTAACCCATCTTCATAGTCCTGTAGAATTTTTCCCTCTTCTCCTAAATTTGAATTAAAATGTGATCTTGGTCAATTTGGCCATATGATGATTACCTAAAAATGAATTTATATTAATAGCTCTATGGTCACAAGAGTTAAATAAAATTGCAAAATTTTAAAATTATGCTAAGTTGGAAACAAAAAAGTTGCTTACCTTAGACATCAGGAAGAACTAATCCAGCATAGGAGACAGAACTGGAAACAGGAAATATAGTGTGGTACAGATTACAATGGGAAATGCTAAACAAAAGTGTTCTATAGACACATACAATACGCAGAAGAAGTGACAATTATTTTTTTCCAAGGGGAAATATGGGCTGGGCCTTCAAGGATGTGGGATAAGATGGCTGGGTGGAAGGCAGGGAAGAGTAAAGGAGCTGTGAATACCAGGCTCTTGGATACAGTCTGAATTCACTCCCCTGTGGCTGGGAGGGGGAGGTTTGATAAATGCTGCCACCATCTTTGGAACTTAGTGAAATGTTTTTCAGCCATTACAAATAAGAAACATACTCCCATTCTCTTCCCCACCTCTAATTACTTTATAAACCAAACTCTGAGCTTGCAAACATAAAGAGTGGCTTCTCAGTGTCAAAGAGACATTTCCTTCCATGTGTTAATATTGAAAATTCCCTCCAGCCATAAAAACCAAAATCACATCCTTTGCAGCAGCATGGGTGCAGCTGGAGGCATCTTCCTAAGCAAATTAACATAGGAACACAATACCAGATACCATGTGTTCTCATTTACAGGGAGAGCTTAACATTGGGTACACATGGACACAAAGATGGCAACAGTAGAAACACGGGAATCCAAAAGTGTGGAGGCAAGGCGTGGGACGCGGTGTGAAAAACTGTCTGTTGGGTACTATGCTCACTATTTGGCTGATGGATCATTAGAAACCCAAACATCAGCATCATACAATATGCCCATGTAAGAAACCTTCACATAGACCCCCTGAATCTAAAATTTAAAAAAATTAGAATAATAAAAAATAGTTTTCTACTTCGGTTGTCTCCTTCCTTGAAGTTTTGACACCTCTGCCTATTAGTTTCATTCCCATTTATTTCCTTCTCAGTTTTCTTTTTGGCATACCCTTCTCTGCTCACCTCAAAGTGAATATTTATCTGGACCCCCAACCTTGAGTGTGTTTCTTGCCCACCCTGCTCCCTGAACTCCAGATGTGATTATTCTGACCATTACTTAGATGTCTCCAGCTACAGAAAACTCACACCTGTCCATTCTCAATTACTGCCTATATGGTGAAGGGGGATGTTTCAGGAGATATACCTGATTGTATGTGTGAAGTTGGGCAGGGTTAGTGGGAGGGAGAAGCAGGAGAGAATGGCAATGTGCACATGGACATTCATCTCTTCCAGGTTGCTGGAGACCTCATTAAGCGCTTACACCTTGAAGCCCATGCGGACAAACCTGTGGCCGCCTATAGTGGGGGAACCAAGCGGAAACTCTCTACAGCCCTGGCCTTGGTGGGAAAACCTGACATTCTTTTATTGGTGAGTAGTGGTAATATCAGCAATATGTCAATGTCTTGGAATAAGACACATTGCATATGCATTTATAAACTGATTTTAACTGACTTTAAGAGTTTTTCTGGGAAGTAACTTCAGAACTTGCAAAGATGCTTCATCAAACTAATAAACTGTTTTGCCAGAAGTCAGCATTTCTCAAACATCATTTGAATTTTATAGAAATAGAACATTTATCTTTTGCTAGATTTGCTTGTATTTATCAAGTTGAAAATTCTATACAATCTTAACATACAGTGTTTTAAAAGATTATTAGAATTCATCTATTATTTGAAAACCAATTATGTGTTCCTCTAGAATATTGCTTTTCAGTCTTTTTCTGTGTGCCGATGTATGTTTATCACAGCAGCAGTGACACCAATTATGGTGAATCTTGAAGATGGGTGTTGAAAGTGAAAGATACGATATTGAGAGTAGGGAAGAAAACTCCAGCAAGAGTGTAGAGTATATGCAATGGTCTTGAGACAGGTGGTCTGTAATCAATCTGGGAACTGCAATTAATTTGATTCGAATGAATCAAAGCATTAATTAGGGGCAACAATTGTCAAGAAATGGAGTTAATTGTCTGGCATTTCAAAAAACAGTCATAATTGTTAATGCCATTGAAACAATAAACAAAGGCTATTGTTAATGCCATAAATTGGATTCTAATCACTAGAGTGCACCCTTGGACTTCACACCAGTGGACAGTCTGAGGAGAGTCAAAAAGCTTGGAAAACAAAACAGATTCCTTTTTTTATCTTTCTTCATTAAATGAATACACCCTTTTAGTGGGATAGTAAATGGGGATTTAGAAGGTCTGTGTCAGAAAATGGTCATTGTTTGCTGGCTGTCTCCTGGAAACTCATCTAAATATTCTTTTTGTGTGTTGTAAATTTGCTTTTGCAATGTCCAAATCCTAGACTATTGTGTTGTTTAATATTCTGGAATCTGATAATAAAAACTACCATTTGCACAATTCTGAAGTTTACAAATTACCTTTTATTTTCAACATGAGGCAGGATTACGTTGAGTAGTTAACAAGATGTGGGCATTCATTACTTTCTGCAGAATTTCCCTATGCCCAGCCTCTTACAATGCATCTCCTCAGTTGGATAAAGGGGCGTCTGCTCTATAGCCATGACCTGGCTCACTGCAGACCCTGGCATTCTTTTCTTTGATACATTCTTGCTCTCAGATTCCCGTGAATGCCAAAACCTGTGGCATAGTTGTCAAGGGGAGGACTCTGGAGTCTGACTGACATGCATTGAATTTTGTTCTGGAGCCTCCTGACACTTGGCCTTGTATGTTCTATGCCTGCTTCCTTCTCATCTGAAAATTGTCCTGATAATAGTATAGGTCTCATGGAGTCATTGAAAGCAGTAAATGAAATAAATTACATTAGACATATAGCCCAGTGTCCAGTACATGGTGTAAATCACAGTAACTATTTGTGACTAAGATGATGGTTACTGTTCAGAGCATTAGGTGAAAGAGATTTGTTGCTGGGCCTTCGAAGTTCTCAACAGAGAAACTAGAAGTGACTCTTAGAGCTGACATCAAGGGGGGAATCAGGAAAATGTAAACTTACACATCCAACTCTGGTACTGAGCATTGTGTGATCACACCTTTTATTTACTTATTTTTATAACTCGTACACATATATTGCTTGATTTGCAGAAAAGACTAGGTATTTATTTTCTTGTTCAGTGCCTCTGCCCCCACCCCTACTGCTTCCCATCTGTTTCTTTCTTTGGGGAAGTTTATGACCCTAAGCTCTTAAGAAGTATGTATTTAGTACTCCCTGGCTAAAAAAAGCACAGAAATGTATCTTGCAGTTTGGCAAGATTTCTCTAAAAGTGATTCGTATAAGAAATGCTTTGGTGTCTACTGAAGGAGAAAGCTTCAAGTTCTAAGAAATATCAATTTATTTGATTTTGCTAAATAAATGAAGCCTTTTTCTGCTATCATATGTCTTCCTAGGGGATATCATTCTAAAATTTCATGGAGGCTTAAAATTCATTTTAAAAATGTCAAGGTTGGCTTACCTAGCCAGATCATGCAGGAAAAGCAACCTGACATAAAAATATAGACTAATTCCCCACCTCCCAGTTTTATGGAGGTATAATTAACTAATAAGTATTGTATATTTAATGAATTCAACATGTGTTTTGATATACACAAACATTGTGAAGGGCTGGCTACAAGCAAACTAATTAACATAGTGTTCACCCCATATAATTACCATCTTTTTTCTGCATTATGAGAACACTTAATATCTACCCTCTTAGCAAATTTCAAATATGTAATACAGCATTGTTATCTATAATCCCTGTCTTATTCCACTGTGCTGCTATAACAGACTGGATAATTTATAAAGAACAGATAACAGAAATTTGAGTTTTGGAGTCTGGGAAGTCCAAGATCAAGGCGCTGCCAGGTTCAGGTGTCCGCCGAGGGTGCCAATTCTGCTTTCAAGATGACTCCTTGAACCCTGTTCCTTCCAGAGGGGGGAATACTGTGTCCTCAAAAGGCGGAAGTCAGAAGGGCAAAAAGTGGTGAATGTCCTTCATCAGGTCTTTTCACAAAGTCACTTAACCTCATAAACTTGTCCATTTCCCAAAGAGCACACTTCTCAATACTGTTTCATCGGGGATTGAGTTTTAACATGAATTCTGTAGAGATCAAAACATCCAAACTGTGGCAGCCCTATATGCTGTACATTAGGTATCCAGAACTTGTTTGTTCTGTATAACTGAAAATTTCTTCCCTTTGACCAGTATCTCCCCATTTCTGCAGGCTTGCACCTTTCTACTCTGTTCCTATGAGTTCAACTTTTTTTATATTTCATTAAGAAGTAGTGTTTTTCCCTGCATGGCTTATTTCACTTTATGCTTGGCATGATGTCCTCCAGATTCACCTATGTTGTTGAAAAATGGCAGGATTTCCTTATTTTTCAGGCAGAATAATATATAATATTCCATTACACAGACACACCTGCACAGACAGAGGGGGAGGGATGGAGGGAGGGGGAGAAAAAAAGAGAGAGAGAGAGAGAGAGAGATTTTCTTTTCCTATTTATCCACTTAGAGATGCTTAGGTTGTTTCTATATCTTGGCTTTTGTAAATAATGTTGTAATGAATATGGAAGAGCAGATATCTCTTCCAGATATTGATTTTATTTTTGGGGGATATACACACAGAAGTGGGATTACTGGATCATATAGTAGTGGTATTTTTAATTTGTAGAGGAACCTCCACACTGTTTTCCATAATGTGTGTACATTTACATTCCCACCAATTGTGTATAAGGGTTCATTTTTCTCCAAATCCTTGCTAGTGCTGGTTATCTTCTGTCCTTTTGACAATAGCCATTCTAACAAGTATAAGATGATATCTCATTGTGGTTTTTATTGGCATTTCCCTGATGATTAATAATGTTGAGCATCTTTTTGTATACCTGCTGGCCATTTGCATGTCTTCTTTTGAGAAAAGTCTGTTCAAGTTTTTTGTCTATTTTTAATTATTATTTTGTTATTTAGTTTTATGAATTCCATATATAGATGATAACCTCTTATTGGGTATATGGTTGCAAATATTTTATCCCTCTTTGTAGTTAGCCTTTTTTGTTGATATTTTTCTTTCTTGTACAGAAACTTCTTTAGTTTGAAATAGTCTCACTTTATGTTTGCTGCTGTTTTCTGTTTTTTGGTGTCTTATTTAAAAAACAAACAGAAAAACATTTCAAGGAGTTTTGTTACAGTTTTTGTTTTATTTCCTACACATTTCATGGTTTCTGATCTTATGTTTAAGTCTTTAATACATTTTCACTTGATGTTTGTATATGGTATAAGGACCCAGTTTTAATTTTTTTATGTAGATATTCAGTTTTCCCAAAGCCATATATTGAAGAGGTGGTTCTTTTCGCAGTTTTAATTTTGGTGTATTTGTCGAAGATTAATTGACTATATATGTATGGGTTACTTTCTGGGCCATCTATTCTTTTCTATGGGTCTATATGTCTGTTTTTATACCTGTACCATACTTTCTAAATTACAATAGTATAGTAGTATATTTTGAAATTAGAAAATGTGAGGCCTCCAGAACTGTTTTTCTTGCTTAATTTCTTTAGCTATTTGTGATTCTTTTTTTCTTTCTTTCCTTCTTTCTTCTTCTTCTTTTTTTTTTCTTTACAAATTTTAGAATTCCGGTCTTCTATTTATGTGAAAAATGCTAATGGAATTATAGGAATAGTACTTGGTCTGCAGATTGCTTTGGGTAACATGGACATTTTAAAAATATTAATTCTTTCAGTTCGTGTACATGGATAACACTCCATGTATTTGTCTTTAATTTCTTTAATCAAAATGTTATAGTTTTCAGTATACAAATCTTTTACTTCCTTTGTTACAATTATTCCTAAGTATTTTATTCTTTTTGATCTTACTGGAGATGAAATTGTCTTAAATTTCCTTTTCTGACTTCACTGTTATTTTATGGAAGCACAATTGATATTTGTAGGTTAATTTTGTATCATATGACTTTATTAAATTTGTTTATTAATTCTAATGGAATTTTTGGTGGAGTCTATAGTGTTTTCTGTATATTACATCATGCTTTTTGAAAAGATAATTTTACTTCTTCCTTTTTGATTTGGATGCCTTTTCTTTGTCTTGACTAATTGCTCTGGTTAGGATTTCTAGTATTATGTTAAGTAGAAGTGTCTAGAATGGGCATCCTTGTCTTGTCCGTCTTAGATTAGAAGTTTTTAGCTTTTCACTGTTGAATTCATGATGTTAGCTGTAGACTTACAATATATGGCCTTTTATTATTTTCTTATTTCTGCTAACTTTGGGCTTCATTCTTTTTTTTAATCCAGTTTCTTCAGTTGTTCTTAGATTAGAAGTTTTAGCTTTTCACTGTTGAATATGATGTTAGATGTGGACTTAGGATATATAGCCTTTTATTGTTTTCTTATTTCTGCTAACTTTGGGCTTAGTTCATTTCTTTATCCAGTTTCTTCAGCTGTAAAGGTACAATATTTATTTGAAATCTTTCTTTTTTCTTAATGTTGGTGACTTCTTCCTCAAACCTGCTTTTACTTCATCCCATAAGTTTTGTTTTGTTTCCATTTTCATTTGTATCAAGATATATGTATTTTTTAATTTTCTTTTTAATTTCATTTTGAACCATTGATTGTTCAGCAGTGCATTGTTAATTCACATGCATTTGTGAATTTTCCAGTTTCTTCCTTATTAATATATTTAAAAAATTTTTCTTTTTAATTTCATATTTGACCTCTTTGTTATTCAGGAGTGTTTTTTTAATTTACATGTATTTGTGAATTTTTCAGTTTTTCTTCCTTATTAATTTCTAGTATCATACCATGGTGGTCTGAGGTGATACTGGATATGATGTCAATTTTTTAAATTGTTTAGACTGGAATTGTTTTGTGGGCTAACATATGGTCTGTCCTGGAGAGTATTTCATATGTGCTGGGGAAGAATGTGCATTCTGCTACTGTTGGATGGGATGTTCTGTGTATGGCTGTTAGGTTCATTTGCTGTAAAGTGCAGTTCAAGTACATTGTTTCCTTAATAATTTTCTGTCTTGGTTAATCAATGTATCATTGAAAGTAGAGCCTTGAACTCCCCTATTCTTATTGTACTTGTATCTTTTATTCCCTTCAGTTCTGTTAATATTTGCATTACACATTTAGTTACTCTAGTGTTGGGTGCATACCTATTTATAATTACCTTTTTATCATTTTATAATAAATTGACCATTTTACATTGTATTTTTCTCTTTTTACAGTTTTTGATTTAAAGTGTATTCTGTCTGACATAAAATATAGATAAACATGCCCTCTGGGTCATCATTTGCTTGGAATATCTTTACCTATTATTTCACACTCAGTCTATTTGTATCCTAAGTCTCTTGTAAACAGCATAAGGTTGGATCTTGGTTTTTTATTGATTCATTCACTTTATGTCTTTTGATTAGCGAATGTTGTCTATTTGCATTTAATGTAATTATTAATAGGTAAGAACATACTCTTGACATTTTGTTAATTGTTTTCTGGCTATTCATAAAGTTATTTATTCTTTACTTCCTCTATTACTGTTTTTCATTTAATTTGATAATTTTTTTGTCTTGGTATGCTTTGATTCATTTCTGTGTGTGCATGTGCGCAAGTGTGCATCTACTACAGGTTTTTTATTTGTGGTTACCATGAATCTACATAAAACATCTTATAGTTACAAAAGTCTATTTTCAACCTGATAGTAACTGACCTTACGTCACATTTTAAAATACTACACTTTTACTTCCACCCATCTTATTTTATGTTTTAGATGTCACAGTTTGCAGCTCTTTAGATTGTGTTTCCCTTAAAAAATTATTGTAGCTTTAGATATTTTTAATATTTTTTGTCTTTTAATCTGAATATTATAGTAATAATTGATTTACACACCAACATTAAAGCATTAAAGTATCCTGAGTTGGCTGTATACTGTGAGTTTTATAATTACGTGTTGCTAATTAGAATCCTTTTATTTTGTTTTGAAGAACTCCCTTTTTAAAATTTTATTTACAGAATTTTAAAATTTTATTTAAAGCATTTTTTTTATTGCATTTTGGGTTTTGGGGTACATGTGAAGAACATACAATATTGTTGCATAGGTACACATGTGGCAGTGTAATTTGTTGCCTTCCTCCTCTTCACCTATATCTGGCATTTCTCCCCATGCTAAAGCAGATGTTCCCACACTTTTTTCATGATGCCCTTAGTGTCTTAATATTTTTATGCTGCTTCTGAGCTATTGTTCTCTCTAGCTCCATACTGATTTTTGCATAGTATTTGCTTTTTATCCCAGTGACTGCTGTAAACCCAGATTTGTAAAGATATGAATTCATTGAATAGAATGTAGTGTGATCTAACGATCTAACAGTGAACCTTCTTAAACTAGTAGTTCACATAGTGTTCAATAGATGTCATTGCTTCTCTTGAAAATTTAAAATATTTAATCTCTCTGCATTTACTGCAGTGCTAGTGTCTTGGCACACAGTTGAGGAACCATAGGTTTGAGGCTATCTTCAAGGAATTGCTATTGACTTTGTACATGTGTATGTAGTTAGACTCTAATTGTTATAATAATAGTCCTCTAACTGTTAGAGGACTATTTATTAATCACAGGTAGGATTCATTCTTGTTTGTTGTTGTTGTTTGAGAAAGTCTCACTCTGTTGCTCAGGCTGGAATGCAGTGGCACGGTCTCAGCTCACTGCAACCTCCACCTCCTAAGTTCAAGTGATTCTCCTGCCTCAGCCTCCCAAGTAGCTGGGACTACAGGCATGTGCCACCAAGCCCAGCTAATTTTTGTATTTTCAGTAGAGATGGGGTTTCACCATGTTGGCAAGGATGGTCTTAATCTCTTGACCTTGTGATCCACCTGCCTCAGCCTCCTAAAGTGTTGGGATTACAGGCATGAGCCACGAGGCTCAGCCAAATTTTACTATTTTAAGTGGATAGTTCAGCGGCATTAAGTAGATTCACAATGTTATACAAACATTACTGTTAGTAACTTCCAGAACTTTTCAACATCCCAAGCATAAACTCTGTACTCATTAAGCAGTATCTCCATATTCCCCCTCCCCTGGCTCCGGATAACCTCTGTTCTACTTTCTATCTCTATGAATCTGCCTATTCTAGGGACCTCATATAAGTGGAATCATAAAGTATTTGTCCTTTTGTGTCATTTTACATTCCTCCCAGCAATACTCAAGGGTTCCAGTTTCTCCATGACCTTACCAATGCTTGATATTCTCAATTTTTTGATAGTAGTTGTCTTGCTAGGTATGAGGCATATCTCATTGTGGTTTTGACTTAGATTTCCCCAGTAGCTCATGATGTTGAGCAGCTTTTCATGTGTATATTAGCCTTTTGTGTATCTTCTTTGGAGAAATGTCTAATCAAGCCCCCCACTTTTTTATTTGGCTAGTTGAAGGCTGTTTCTTTTGAGGCTTTTCCAAATTATTATTACTATTATTATTGGGACTCCTGTCACCCAGGCTGGAGTGCAGTGATGTAATCTCGGTTCACTGCAGCTCCTACCTTCTGGGTTCAAGCGATTCTTCTGCCTCAGCCTCCTGAGTAGCTGGGACTACAGGCATGCACCACCACACCTGGCTAAGTTTTTGTATTTTCAGTAGAGATGGGGTTTCACTATGTTGATCAGGCTGGTCTTGAACTCCTGACTTCAGGGGATCCAGCTGCCTTGGCCTCCTGAAATGCTGTGGTTACAGGTGTGAGCTACTGTACCTGGCCTCCAAATTACTTGTGTACACTATTCCTTGTTGTATGTGATCAATGACATCTGTTCCTTTAGCTCATGTTCAGCTAGTGTTTTTATAGAGTTTTCCTTGAATGCCAGAGCCTCTTTCAGTCTTTGGAAATTGCTTATGTGCTGGGACACTCCTTTATCCCTTAGCTAGGCTTAATCTGATGCAGGAGATCAGCCTGAGGTGAAAGTTTAAGGTCTCAGGTCTTTTCGGGCATGCTTCTTGCCTGGGTGTGTGTTGGCTTTCTAGATTCCACAGTATACTTGGCTGCTTGTCGTGTGTTAACATCCCAGAAAGTCTTGCTCCAGCTTCTCTTTCAGGCCATAAATGATCTATCATATGTCTCCACCAGTAATTTCTTGGCCTGGGTCTCTGTGGATCTGTTGTCACTTTGCAGCCTGTACAAGCAGTACCTGCCACTTTTCTTACCTGAATTCTGAGCTAGGTGAAACAGAGGAGTGCCTTGCATCAATTTTTCTATATCCCCTAGACAGGTCAGCACAGACATGCACAACAATTTGTATATCAGGTCTACTCTACATTCTCTGGTTAGAGGGAGATAACTGCTTCAAGTGCAAGACTCCTACTGCATTGGGTAGGGCGTGGGGGAAGAGCAAATGAATAAAGTCATAATACTGTCCTGTCATTTTGAAGATGGCTTTTTCTTGATTTGGTGTTTTCTTGGTTGCTGTAAACCCTTGACTGTTTTCTATAGCTCCAGAAAACTTGGTTCAGACAGTTTTTGCTTTGCTTTTTAAAACATTCCCTCTGGGATAACAAGAGCATACATTTTTCTAGTCCACTAATTTGCTAACATCTCCCTGCTTGGACTTTTTTTTTTTTTTTTAAGTTTTATGGTTGTTGTTTGTGGAAGTTGGGTCTTATGTTGCTCAGGCTGGTCTTGAACTTCTGGCCTTAAGTGATCGTGCCACCTCAAAGTTTTGATCTTAAGTAGTTAACTTTTGCACCCAACTTGATGGGTGATTTGTGTCTGCTTAAGACACTGTGCAGGTGCTTAGAGATATGTGATTGCTATTTAAGGAAGGAGAGGATCTGTAATTGAACTCTAACCCTTGAGCCAGTTTGATCTAAAGATTCTCGTGTACTGCTTGGCTTAAGTCCTCCTCACTGACTGTTATGGTTTGTTTTGGCATGTGAACATTTCCCTTTCTTCCTTTGAGCTTGTTTTTGTTTTTTAAATTTTGAATTTTTTTTCTTCTCTTAGAGTAACTCAGTCTGTCACACAGGCTGGAGTACAATAGCATGGTCATAACTTTGAACTCCTGGACTCAAGTGATCCTCCTTCCATGGCCTCCTAAGCAGCTGAGGCTTACAGGTACACACTATCTTCTCCCTTCTGTGAAATAATTATTCAGTGAATTTTACAAGAAAGTAAATGCTGTATATTCTCTTTTATTTTGCAATATATGTTTTAAGTGTTATAAATGATCGCAAACATACACAAAAGTAGCAAAACAGAATCACAAATGCCTATTATGTATTACCCAAGTTTGACAATTATCTTTCATGGTTTGTGTTGGTTAATCTTGTTTCATATATATCCCCATATTCTACCTGTCTTGTGAATCCTGCTCTTTTCCCCCCTGTCTCATTCTCTCCCTAGGATAATACTTTTTAGTGATACATACTTCCATCAGGAAGCATATGATATTTGTGTTTTTGTAATAGTTTTAATACTTATGGCAGGATAAATATTCTGATTTTGGTTTCCCTTCATTTTATTTGCATTTTAGAAAAGATTTCCTTATAGAATTAACAACATAAAATGTCAGGTTACTCATACAGCCATTTTGCAAGTGATAATCATGATTATATCACATAAATCATCACATCATAGGGATGGAACTTTCTTAAAAGGAGTAATATTCTTGGCTGGGTGTAGTAACTCACACCTGTAATCTCAACACTTTGAGAGGCAGAGGGTAGTGGTAGCTTGAGCCTAGGAGTTCAAGACCAGTCTGGGCAACATAGTGAAACCTGACCTCTACCAAAAAAAAAAGTAATAAATTAGATGGGTATGGTGGCTCGCATCAGTGGTCCCAGCTACTCGGGAGGCCAACGCTGGAGGATTGCTTGAGGATAGGAGCTGGGAAGCTATAGGTTGCAGTGAGCCGAGATCACATCACTGCCCTGCAGCCTGGGCAACAGAATTACCCAGTCTCAATAAAAGTAATATTCTCATTCTTTTTAAAATGAAAAATGAAAAGTCATCAGTGTCTTTTGGAAAGTCTTTTAAAAGTAGCATGTGTTGCTTAATTTACTTTGACAGAAATACTGTGCAACTGTATTAGTATTAATTTTACTGATATTGTTTTAGCTCAGTTGATTTGTCATTTTGAGATAGCTTTTAAAAAATGTATCTTTGGAAAAATATTAGTAGTTGAACACATATTTCTGGATTCTAGGAAACTAGTGTGATAAAAAAAGCATATAATACTTACATATTTATATGTAATTTATAGTTGAAATTATAAATTTCAACTTTTAGTTTGAAATTTATAGTTGAAATTATAATTTTAAGTTACAGGAAGAATAAAAGTAATTGTTTCTTCAAGGAAATTATAAGATGCATTTTTATCCCACATTATGGAACATTTGTTTTGGGATCATACTCTTACTACACACTTTTCATTAATGAAAGCATTTATTGAGAATGACTCAAGAAATTAAATGAGCTTTTGTAGTTTCTTAGAAAAATGAATAGAGGAGGCTATGACATTCTTGATAATGAACAAGAAATTGGAACTATAAGTCTAATTCATTTTACTATCTTTAAAATCTTCACTTCTAGTAATTATATTCTATAACCTGTAAGCTTACAATTTTTAAAAATGTTACATTTTTAAAAACTGTAATAAAAATATTACAGTTTTTAAAAATGAAGTACATAGGTTGTATGCAGCACTGTCCTTTGGGAATGATTAGCTACAGTAATTTTAGCAAATTGCATAGATAAATATTGTATTTTTTGATGTTTCTTTGAGACAGGTCTTACTCTGTTGCCCAGGCTGGGGTGTGGTATACAACTATGGCTCAACTATAAAATTGTCATTACATGTTTAAAACTCAAAGTATAACTTGCTATTAGAATATATTTATTCTTATGTATATGCCTCTGTTTGTTAATGTCTTCTTTGTTAGTATTTCTTGTTAAACTACAGAAATTTTAGAAAATCGCTAAATGACTTTTATTCATTTTGAGAAAATCTGTTAGTAAGCATTATAATGTATAATGAATTAAAGACCTAAATGATTATTTGTACTTTGTTTTTGAAAGACATTTTCTGATAGCTATTCTTTTATTTGATTTCAAGTGGCTGCTTTTAACAGTTGTCATTATAGATCAATTTAGCTTGCTCTAATACGTTTTCACCTTTGATTTGCCAGGAACTTCATTTGGTTGTATGGAAATATAAACCTTTGTATGAAAGAGTATGTCATTGCATCAGAACTTGGCACCCAAATGGATCTTAAGAAAACAGGCTATTTGTTCCCTGGAGAAACTATTCTATAACCTGACTTTGTTTTTATATTCTGTTCCTTGCTAGATTAAGTGATTTAGTTTAGTTTGGCTTAGGGCAAAACGTTTCAGGATATTTTAGAAAATCCTGGTGTGTGATTACCCTCTGAAAGTAATACTAGTTTTAGATTTTTGCTTTTTATCAGTTAGCCTCCACAATCACATAAGGGCAGTGCCATTTCATTCTCAAAGTGTCATTTGCAGCTGGCACTAAAGACTACTGCAGTATTCAACATTGTATATTGTCTTACCCTCCAAATTTTAAAAATGTGGAAGCCATATATTTGAAGCACCAAGTGTTAATATTCTGTTAATGTGATGTCCTTTTATGGTTAGCTTCTAGAGAAACTACCAATAGGTCACACACACACACACACACACACACACACACACACACACACACACACACACACACACACACACACACACACACATAATATAAGGAAGTGAC
>CAUYQU010015888.1:0-49292 GCA_963574635.1 Cheracebus regulus | reverse complement strand
TTAGCTCTTCTTGTTGCATTGATCCTTTTACCATTATGTAATTTCCTTCTTTGTCTCTTTTGATCTTTGTTTGTTTGAAGTCTATTTTATCAGAGATGAGAATTGCAACTCCTGCTTTTTTTTGCTCTCCATTTTCTTGGTAAATCTTCCTCCATCCCTTTATTTTATTTTATACATCACATGTGTATCCTTGTATGTGAGTTGTGTTTCCTGGATACAGCACACTGATAGGTTTTGGCTTTTTATCCAATTTGCCAGTCTGTGTCTTTTTATTGGGGCATTTAGCCCATTTACATTTAGGATTAATATTGTTATGCGTGAATTTGATCCTGCCATTTTGATGCTAGCTGGCTGTTTTGCCTGTTTGTTGACGCAGTTTCTTCACTGTGTCGCTGCTCTTTACCATTTGGTATGTTTTTGGAGTGGCTGTTACTGGTTGTTTCTTTCTATGTTTAGTGCCTCTTTCAGGAGCTCTTATAAAGCAGGCCTGATGGTGATGAAACCTCCCAGTACTTGCTTGTTTGTAAAGGATTTCAATTCACTTATATTCCTCTCTAAGTTGTTTATTCTCATTAGCATTTCATCAAATATTTTTTCAAAGTTCTTAGTTTCTTTGCATTGGGTTAGAACATGTTCTCTGAGCTCACAGAAGTTTCTTATTACCCACCTTCTGAAGCCTGATTCTGTCAATTTATCACATTCATTCTCCATTTGGCCTTTTCCCCTTGCTGGTGAGGAGTTGTGATCCTTTGTAGGCGGAGAGGCGTTATGGTTTCAGGTGTTTTCATCCTTTTTGCACTGGTTTCTTCCCATCTTTGTGGATTTATCCACCTGTCGTCTTTGTAGTTGTTGACCTTCAGATTGAGTCTCTGAGTGGATGTTGATTGATGAAGTTTTTTGATGATGAAGTTATTTCTTTCTGTTTCTTAGTTTTCTTTCTAACATTCAGGCCCCTCTGCTGTAGGACTGCTGAGGTCCACTCCAGGCCCTGCTTGCCTGGGGATCACCTGCAACTGCTGCAGAATGGTAAGGGTTGCTGCCAGTTTCTTCTTCTGCTATCTTTATTCCAGAAGGATACCTGCCAGATGTCAGTCTGAGGTCTCTTTTATGAAGTGACTCTTTGGATATACAGGGGTCAGGGAGCAGCTTGAGGAGACAGTCAGTCCTTTATAGGAGCTCACATGCTGAGCTGTGAGCTCCATTGTTCATTCAGAGCTGCTGGGCAGGTACATTTAAGTCTGCTGCAGCTGAACTCATAAACCTCCCCCTTTTTTTTCCCAGGTGCTCTGTCCTGGGGATTTAGGGCTTTATTTATGAGTTTCTGTTGTGTTGCTACCTTTTTACTTGGCTGCCCTGCCCAACCAGGAGGCTACCTAGTCACTGTCTGCCTGCAGAGGCTTTGCTGAGTAGCTGTGGGCTCCGCCCAGCTGCCGTGTTAACTTCCCTGCAGTCCTGTTTATACGGGCATAGTTAGAACTGCTTCGGCAATGGTGACCCACCTCTATAATGGTTGACTCTCTCTGTAAATGTGGGCTGCCTGGGCAATGGCAGGCTGCCTCGGCAATGGCAGACTACCTTGGTAGTGGTGGACTGCCTCGGAAATGGTGGATGCCCCTCCCCCACAGAGCGGGACCTTCCCGGGTTCAGCTGTGCTTGCTGTGAATTTCTCAATCCAGAGCATTTCAGATTGCTGTTTTTTTGTGGAGGTGGAACCAGCCAAGCCTGATCACCTGGCTCCCTGCCTCAAAGCCCTTTTTTTTTCAGTTGAACAGGCAACTTTTTGTCCCAGGTGTTCCAGTCACCTGTTGAAAAGGCACCAGGATCTGTGTGATTTCCCGTGTAGCAACCCACTGTGCCAGCTGAAACAGCTGTGCTGAGATTCATGGCGCTTTTTTGCCCAGGAATCTCCTGGCCTGGCTCCCTGTTTCAGTCCCGTTTTTTTAATCTGTCGAATGGGTGACTCTCTAACCCAGGAGCTCCAATCGCCAGCTAAAATGGTGCCCGGACCCATGTATTTTTTGCAGAGAACTGCCATGCTGGCCAAAACAGCCTCGTGAGCCAAAACAGCAGCGCCGGCCAAAACATCTGTGCCGGCCAAAGCAGCCACGCTGGCGACCCGTGGGGCTCCTCTGCCTGGGAATCTCCTGGTCTGTGGGCAATAAAAATCCGTCTGGAAATGTAGCGTCCACTCACCCTCCGCGCTTTTGCTGGGAGCTGCAATCCTGAGCTGCTCCTAATCGGCCATCTTGGATCTCCTCCCTTATGTATAATTTTAAATGAAAGGAAGCCTGGGATTTTTGGGCACAGTTGAGTGAGCTGTGTGTCAGCGTTCTCATTTTGAACGTATCTCATTCAGAGAGGACTAAATCACTTTATGCCATCTAACTGAGTGGAAACAATTAGACAATAACCAGACAGATAAACAGATAATCAAGCAGACCAACAAAAAACAAAATAAACAACATGTCCTTTACAGTTTACTTAACTAAAAGAAAGATTCATTCTTCAGTATCTGTGAAGAACTCTAAATGTGTTAGAATGACTCCATTTTCCCTAAAGTGTATTCTCCCGGTCAGGACTGTCTTTTTCCTCTATTGCCATCTATAGTCTTGTCACCACGGATGATTGCACAAAAGAGAAGTGGAGAAATACAGTCAGATCTCCTATCACCTCTAATCGTTTTTGTGCATCCAGTTCTTCCAGTAGGACACGGAGGGGGAATAGTTGAGCACAAGACTATGCAGCAGTAACTCAGGACTTTTGGTAATTTCAAAACCTAGAATTCTAAATGTGAGGCCTCTCACTTAGCTCTTACTTTACAGCATGTGGAGCCGTTCAGCTCCTCACCATCCAAGGCAAGACGAGTGAACCTTTATTAGCACTTCTCTTGTAAAGCATCCATACTTGCTCCTCCACTCCATAGTGAACCCCTAAGGGCAGGAGGGGTACACTTTGTTGTTCTCATTTTGTTTGTAGAAAAGTAACTGGCTGGCATAGGCCGGGTGCTGTGAGTCATGCCTGTAATCCCAGCACTTTGTGAGGCCAAGGTAGGCAGATCACCTAAGGTCAGTAGTTCTAGATTAGCCTGGCCAACATGGTGAAACCCCATCTTTACTAAAAATACAGAAAATAGCCAGACATGATGGTGTGCACCTATAATCCCAGCTACTTGGGAGGCCGAGGCAGGAGAATCACTTGAACCCAGGAGCTAGAGGTTACAGTGAGCTGAGACTGCACCGCTGCACTCTAGCCTCAGTGACAGAGTGAGGCTCAGCCTGAAAAAAGCAGCAACAACAAAAAGAAGAGTAACTGGCACAGCATAGGCATTTAATATGCACCACATGAGCTTGGACTGCGTGATTCACTCATACACAGATTTTCTTCTGCCTCTGTCACCCCTGAGACTGGAAGACCAACTCCTCAGCCTACTCAAACTGAAGATGGTGAGGATGAAGACCTTTATGATGATCCACTTCCACTTCATGGGTAGTAAATATATTTTTTGTTCTGTGTTATTTTCTTGATAACATTTTCTCTAGCTTACTTTAATATGGTATATAATACATGTAACATACAAAATGTATTACCTAACTGTGTTATCAGTAAGGCATCTGTTCAACAGCAGGCTGTTAGTCATTAATTTTGTGGGGTGTCAAAAGTTATATCCAGATTTTCAGCTGTGGGGGGGCTTGGAACCCTAACCCCTGACTTGTTCAAGGAACATCTATGTTCAAATGAATGAATGAAAGAATGGTGATAAAATTGTGTCTGTGATAACTTATTCCCTATCCAAAATACATTTAGCCTAGCTCTTTTTAAGATAGGAATCCTTTTGCATTTTCCTTAGCACCTCAGAATATTTGTCTTACAGACGATTTGAACAATGACAAGCATATTTATAATCTACATGTGAACTCATGCCCCCTTGCACTCACGTTAATTAGTTCAACACATTGTGAGTTAGCATCTTCCATGAGCATAGTATAACATCTGAGAAGTTCACAAAAGGTACGTGTAATGTGAAAAGAGAC
This sequence comes from Cheracebus regulus, assembly GCA_963574635.1. NCBI lineage: Eukaryota > Metazoa > Chordata > Mammalia > Primates > Pitheciidae > Cheracebus > Cheracebus regulus. Next base: position 45,261 of record CAUYQU010015888.1, on the reverse strand, counting down.
TAGAAGATGTAAGCATGGGCTCCTCAGTCTGACTGCCTGGGTTCAAATTTTGACCCTGGCATTTATTAAAAAAAAGAATGTCCTTGGGTAAGTCACTAAAATGCTCTTTGCCTTAGTCTTTTCATCTGAAAAATCTTTTTCTTGTAGAGTTAATTGTGAAAATTCAGTGATACATGTGCAACGCTAGGCACATACTTAGCACTGCATAATTATCAGGTCCTAGTGTCTTTACAGTCTGACCTACAAAACTTTCAAATTTAGAGGGGGAAATAAGACAGACTGGAATAGTTGGAAAGACTAAAACATACCACAAATGTCCTAAATTATGTATTCTTACACTGTTTCCTTTTCTGAGCTTCCACTCCATGTATTAATAGTTTGCAAAGAACTTCAAGAGATCTCCCTGCATTGACAGATGAGTTTTCTTTTCTTAGTGGATGATCTTCAGACAATGCAATCCTACCTATCTTGTGCCTTAAAAAATATTCAGATACAGTAATATAACGACCTAGCTTCCTTGTTTTTCTTTCCTCTTATTTTTTTGCCCTTTTAGATAATAAGTGGGAACAAAATAAGAATCTTGCCTTCTTGTGGAAAGTCTAGTCTCCTAGATTTATAAGCCTTAAAAAGTTAGGAGAAAAAAAAAACCCATAAAAGCTTCAATAAGGCCCTTTGTATGAATTTGTCATCAAATGTGTTTGGGTTGCTTGCCACCCTATTTAACGGGGTTTGTTTTTTACCTTTTCTGCCTGAGTCAGTGTGAATGTCTTCTTTACAATTTCCTTCTTGTGAGGGTGCAGATAGGTTGGATTCGAGAGTCCTCAGCTTACTGCTCTTCCACTTGAAAGGAAGAGGGTCATGAAAGGAGAGGGTTTCTGGAGTGGAATTTCAATCTCTGTGGTCATCAGGAAAGGGAAAACATTCTACCCAGGATTTCCTGTCATTTATTCTGGAGGGCTTTGTATTGTGCTCCATGCAGGAGCTGAGATGTGATGAACTCAGCCCTGGAGTCTGTTGGGAGAACCAAGTAACTCTCACATCAGAAGAGCGATGTCCTTAGGCCTAACCTGCCCTTTCTTGGGTCTCCTTACCTGTTCAAAAGGAACCCAGTGGCCTTTCAATACATTTTAAATCTGTGATTGGTGCAGTTTCTTCCCTCCCTCCCTCCCTTCCTTCTTTGGTTTAACTCAGCGTTAAATTTAATGGGGTGAAGTTGAAGCAATGAAGAGAGGTGGAAAGAGAACCATGGGGAAGCTTAGACCCAAGCATGGGTGAGTAGAGGAGATGAGTTACTCTGACTATTCTTCCTCCTGTTTTGCCTCGGCACCAGTTGGCCAGGTCACGGGCAGGCTGTTTTAAAAACTGCCATCACTGGACTCTTCCTTCTCGATTACCTTTTACTTTGAATGCATTTTCAATGTTCTGTTCCCACTTTCGATCCTAAGGAATTGTTGAATATATTTGTTTTCTCTCGTTCTTCCTTTTTTACTTCCTTTTGTCTTTTTTTTAACTACAGGAGATGGGCACACTGTTCAACACACAGATAATTTAGAAGAATGTTTCAGGGTCAGTTCTTCCTCTACCCCCTGTTTCACCCCAGTTCAGTTGTAACTGCAATCACAAATGAAGGGATCCAATTGATAGTATAAATAAAGTGTCCAGTATGCTCTCTGGAGTTCCAGGATCCATAGGTCACAAGCAGACTCATAGGATATAGAGTCTTCTTCAGACCCCTGTTTCTCATTTGCAGAAGAAAACAAGCTGGTGAGTAGTATTTTGCATAGAAAAGCATCTCAGTGAAAGTGCTACATGATAACACATCCCTCATTTCCGTAATTCTGCTCCCTCCGGAGCGCAGGTACATTTAATTTCTCTCAACTGTTCCCTAAATGAATAGCAGCATGAGGAATACACAGAGAATGAAAAATATCGGTGTGTATGGGTAGTACACGACCACTAATCTTTCCTGACATTTACTTTCACTCATGAGCACAGGGGTGACCAGCCCCACCAGTCCTAGATGCTGAAGATAAATGTCAGCACCATCCATTGGAAGCTTTCTATGCATACATGCATATTGGAAATCAAATATATTTGGCTTATCACACACTGAGGAACCCATCCCTGCAGAAATGCATGGATTGATCTCTGCTACCCCACTCACCAGTGCCATTTGGTAAAGTTGGGGAATGGTAGGATAGTTTGCTGCATTTTTAATGGAAGAAAAACAAAAACTGACTAGGCAGTTTTTACATTATATGCCTTCAGTGCTGTGTGCTGTCACCCCACGTGCTGTACTGCCAAATCTCCCAAGAGCATGTGCTCTTCCTATTGTGAAAACAACGAGCTGGTGTATGTCATGCAAGGGTGATTCTGCCCATGCCAAATAGCTCTGTATGTTTTAACTGTCCTCACCCTTGGCTTCACCAGTCACTCAGGTGCATACCTCTTCCTCAGCCCTAGGCAATAGAAGTCACAGCATTCATGAGCAATTGCTTTCCTCATATAAAAGAACAAAGGATTTTAGTCTTAAGGTCTTGCCAGCTCATTGACTAATTTACTCCTAATCCTGAATGTATAAAGGCAAGTGAACATTGCGTTTGTATGACATGGTTAAAGGCTTATGTAAATATACCCGGGAAGGGCTAGGACTATAGATAAAGTCAGAAAGAGATGAATTTGTTCTTTTAGACTAGATACTGTAAATTCTGATGTCCAATTAAGATCTGAAGCAGAAACCTTTTTAACCCAATGCTGTGAGTTTCTGGAAGAAAAAAAAGGGAAATGAGTCTCCATCTCAGGGACCTATTAACAGTGCAGTACAATGACTCTTTATGTGGCCTTTGATATGCAAGAACAGCCCAAAATCATTTATGGAGAAAATCAATCATGAGCCGAGAAAAAGAAAGTTGCCCAGATTAATTACCAAGTCAGGAAAGGATGGCACTGCGAGAGCCTGGAGTTATGTCCAAGGGGGAGGCCCTTGTGCAAAAGCTCTTCATGGTCAGAAGCCTCTGTGGTCAGAAGGAGAGAAGGGAACTGCATGAGGTCAGATGAGCTAAGCTGTGACTTCTGGAATGTTGAGAATGAGAGTGCATATTATCTACTTAGTGAGATAAAAAAAGCTGCTTCAAAAATAAAGGTGTATTTCATACCCTCGAATATGAAGTGCAAATTGACAATGGCTGGAACAATAGCATAGGCTAGAAAGCCTGGAATAGAACCATCACAAATTGAATCTAGAGAACTTAAGAAAGCTAATTATATGCATATTTTATCTTATTACATATTTTTCTTTAAAACAGTGATAGGGATGCTTGCAGTGGAGGGGATTTTAGAACACCTAGTCTGGTGGATTTCAAATTATTTTGGTCAGAGCTCCTATTCTTTTGAACAAATCTTATTATTAAGAAATTAAAGCAAACACGTCAGAAGAAAGAAACAGTAGGCCTGCTGTAGCTAAGGAGCCGATGAAGTTGGAGCCTCTTCCCCACTGCCTAAGACTGTTCCAGAGGCTCCCACAGCAGTAACCTAGGGCTCTGTGGAATACTATCAGAACTCAATTTTCCTAACGTTAGTTCCCAGACTAGGACCATGCATACTCTATCGAAATATGTTTCCTTAATAAGTCTGTTAAATATTGCTTGCATAACCCAGAGTTTGGAGAACTACATTAGCACCTTGAAGGCTGTGAGAGTAATACTTCAGTTTTGAAATGCATTAACATATGTTTAACCTGGTTTTTCACCTGCATGCTTGAATGTACCTGAGCAGGAAATCCTTTCATCAGAAACACCTATTAACATTCTGTGGCAAATAAATCCCCTAGGATGCAGTTTAGAAAACAAAATTCTCATCTGGGCTCCAGTCTAATTCCCTCAATTTGAAAAATGAAGGTACAGAGCCTCCCAGAGCATGTAAATCACTCATTCTGGGGCACATACTTGGAAGCATAGTTAGGAACCAGACATAGGATTCTTGAATCCATGATGCTAAGGGGATTTTCAAACATACTCTCTTTAATATTTCCACATGTCTGTGGGCAAGGAGTAGTCATGTTCTATTCTTTTGATGCTATACACCGAAACACAGAAAGTCAAGATTACCCAGTCAAACTCTAGTATAACCCTTCCTTTAGTGCTCTGGTCTACTTGCTTGGTGCTAAAAAAAACCAAAAATCAACCCATCTCCCTGCTGAATGGAAGAGGATAAAGCTGTACAATTTTTAGATCTTAGACTGATATTTAAACTAAAAGAAGTGTGTGATAGCATTATTAACAACTCTTATAGTAATTTCTTGAGGTTTAGAGAAACTGGTTTACATTCGCAACATTAAGTGATGATTTAAGATGTTTTGCTCTGTTGGCATTCAAAAATTGGGCAAATCTCTGGCCAAGGTGAAGTACAGTCCATGTGTGCTATGGAAATGCAATTAAAAGGAGTCACACAGCCTTCTCAACTGCCTGGGCTTAATTAAGATATGATCTGCCAGTCTCTTAGTGGCCATTAATTCATCGTCTGGTAATCCAATAAGGGGTTATTGTTTGAAGCTGTTTGAGAGCCACTTGCCTCATTATTAACTCAAAATTGCCCAGAAGGCAGTACTACGATGTCATTCTCCCTGCCCAGAAGAGGACATGACATTGAAAGACATTTGACATCCACATTTGACAACACTTGAAATGGCAACATTATGGCTCAAGCATTCACAAGCCTATGGATATGATAATAGACCCAGTGACATCTAATTACTGACTGGCAATTAATGATAATAGCCCTTTGTGAATATGTAGGGCCATTCTCTACCAGGAGCTCCTTGCTCTTTGCACATATTAATTAATATAGATAGGCAGGTGGGTGATAGAAAGGTAGCTTTGTAACATGATTGCTGCTGAGTAAACTGAGTCAGGTTCCAATTGCAGAGAAGCACAATTCCTTGTTTTGAAACTAAATGGATTACAATTTTAAAAGTAATTGAAGAGGAACAAGAAATGTAGGGAAGTGAAGGGAATGGATATCAAAAGAAAATTCAAGGTTTACTATTTGAATTTGTTATTTACTTCTACTCATGTTTCTGGAACAGGGATTGGTCATTTTTCCTGGATTGGTAGCCAAATATGAAAAATTAAGTAGGCTTTTGGCAAAATGATGTCTGGTATATTCAGAATAAGGTCGATTTATTTTCTCTCCATAGAGCCCCAACGATGCTGAATTTTTATTGCCTAATAGAATTCAACCTGGATGTTATTATCTCATTGGTCCTGCTAGATAAAATCCATGTGTATTTGCCAAACACCCACTTGAAAATGGAAAATTTAATTAAAGACAAGAAACGGAATTCAGTGATCTCTACTCATCTCTTAAATTCCCCAAATTGTTTCATTATGGCTGACTTATTAAATTTTCTTAAGGAATTTTAAAATAAATGGGCAATTATCTGAATTTTCCAGTGTTGTATATATAGAATTTCCACCACACTTTTAAAAACAAGTGAGAGTCTACCCCACTAATTCATATATTCTTTCATTCCCAAGCATTAATTGGGCATATAAAGTGTGTCAATGTTGTGCTGAGCTCTGAATGTACTGATAGAAAAAGCTTTGACGTGGCCCTTAAGATACTCATTGTGGTGACAGAAAATTAAATAAGTACAACCCAGAGTGACCAATTCTACAACAGAAAGATGAGCAAGTTATGGGGAATAATGAGGGCAAAAAAGAATGAGAGTTAACTTTGCGAGTAGCCCTTGCCTGGCTGTGTGCTAGCGGTTCAAATCAGACTGTATGTTTATAGGAAACACTTTGTTCCACTCCCCTGTCTACCTGTCACTACTTCAAGTTGATTTCATAGTTCTGCAATTTGGACCTATGGGGTGTATGTATGTGTGTTTATAATAAGTTTACATAAGGTAATCCTTTTACAACCTCATTAATTCCTGTTGGGATTTGTTTGTTTTGATGGAAGGGAGGGAGATGAGATTTGACACATAGCAGGTATTCAGCAAATGCAACTGCAGCCTGAAGAGTAAAGGTAGACAAATTGCAAACAATGTGAGCCCTTTAGGAATGTTCCCTGTTGTTTTTCCTCTGAATTGCATAAGGCTACCTAATGAGGACAGGAGAAAGAATTAAAGTATCCTGACACCATGTTCTAGATTGTGTAGGTTTTAAGTGGGCAGCCATTTTTCCACCTAAGAGCCCCAGTGTGCCTCTGACCACATGGCTTTCTGGTTAGCTGTGTGACAGCTGGATGTCCCAGCACTTCTTTTTCCCTCTCCCTTTCCAATCACGAGCTGGAGTAATCTTGATGAATCTCTGCAGGCACTTCATCCTCAACTGAGAGATGATTCATTGGCATGAACCTGTTAAGCAATTAAAATAAAACACCTTTGCAGAAATGTTTTGCTTACCCTGTGTTCCCAGGCACCTCTGTAGTGTGTCTGTGGCAAGAGAGGACCATAGGGGACATATATCATCTTATCATTTTCTCTCTTGTTACAATATCCAATATTTCTGTGCTAGGGCAAAATTTGAAAATTGTTGTAGTTGAATTCAGATAACCTTGCATGTGCTCTTGGGCCCTTGAAAGGAGAGAAAACAGGCCTGACACAGTGGCTCACAACTGTAATTTCAGCACTTTGGGAGGCTGAGGCCGGTGGATCATCTGAGGTCAGGAGTTCAAGACCAGCCTGGGCAACATGGCGAAACCCCATCTCTACTAAAAAATAGAAACATTAGCTGGGCATGGTAGTGGGTACCTGTAATCCCAGATACTAGGGAGGCAGGAGAATTGCTTGAACTTGGGAGGTGGAGGTTGCAGTGGGCAGAGATGGCACCACTGCACTCCAGCCTGGGTGACAGAACGAGATTGCATTTCAAAAATTAAAAAAAAAAGGAAAGAAAAGAAAAAAACCCACAAAAAACAACAAAAACCAAAACACCAAAAGGAAAATAAAAACTAAAAACCCTGCAGTTTGAAATTATGTCCTAGGTTGCCCATCTGCCTAAGGGGAAAAGTCTATGAGAAACCTACTGGGGTTGGGGGGAGGAGGGAGTTGGAGGCAGCAACACACTGTTCTTATGGAAAGGGAGGCCCTTTTTGTTTGTTTTGTGCACAGGAACTTGCCCTGATTGGAGAAGAGTTTGAACCCTCCCCAATGTGGGGTTTCTTTGTTACAAAGATCGAGAGGAGGCATAGGGAGTGCAAGCGTGGAAAAAGAAAGAAAGGGCAAGAACAAGAATGAAAGGAGCTGGAGAATGGAAAGGGGCAGCAATGGCGGGAATGGAGAGACAGGAGGGGTAGGATGAGGAATCAGGCTGTGTCATGCTTCTCAAAGTGTGAGAGCAGCTGGGAGAGGGGCTTTTGGCTTCTTCCGGCCAGGGTACTCCCCTACAGAAATCAGAGTTTCTGGGATTGTGCCATATCTGTGCCTTTTAAAGAAAGTGGCACTGGGGAGAAAGTAAAATACAAAAGGGGAGCAGGGTGGAATAAAGGGGAAAATTATTATGATTCTTAAACAGATGACTTTAGAAAGCAGTGATTTAGGTTCTTTTATTCATTACACATCATAAAGGACCCAGGCTGTGTTGCTCATTGGCTTTAAAATCTAGGACCCTATTAAAACCTTTTCTTGTTAGTAACTCAGAGCTTTGGAAACTTGATAAGAAAAAAAGCCAATTTAATCAAGGCAAGATTTAACACAAAGAAAGGACCTGATCTTGCCTTTCTGCAGAAAAACTTTCGGGATCAAATGGCTTATGATTTTCATTTACCTAAAGAATCCCAGTGGAATCAGCAGTTGGGGAAGGGAGGGGGTCGTTTCATTAGCTTGCAAGGCAAGCCCAGATTCAGTTTCTTCACACAGTACTGGCTGCTTCCTTAGCTACTCAAAGGAAAATGATTTTTTTAGTCATACTACATGGAAGAAAACCCATTACCTAAAGAAGGGGCAAAAGCAAATCTGCGTAATATCTGAAAGCAGGAAAGGTTAGTTGGTTTATCTCAACCTCAACAGATCCCGTTTTCGACAACCTGTAGTGAACTTTCAATTCTCAAATAATTTGGCATAACAAAAAGAGATGCTGGAGCTGAAGAGACACAGATTTGAGTCCAACCTCTCTAAATTATATAAATTATTAAACATAATAAATTTAAAACCATAACAAGCCTTGTTTTTCACCTCTAACATGGAGAGTATAATATTGTACCTTTTTTGTTGTTGTTTTTGAGATGGAATCTCACTCTGTCTCCCAGGCTGGAGTGCAGTGGCATGATCTTGGCTCACTGCAACCTCCGCCTCCCAGGTTCAAGCAATTCTTCTACATTGGCCTTGCGAGTAGCTGGGATTACAGGTGTGCATCATCACACCCAGCTAGTTTTTGTATCTTTAGTACGGATGGGGTTTTACCATGTTGTCCAGGCTAGTCTTGAACTCCTGATCTCAGGTGATCTGCCTGCTTCGGCTTCCCAAAGTGCTGGGATTACAAGCATGAGCCACCACACCTGGATATAATATTGTATCTTCTATTAAATAAACAAAATTCTGAGTTCAATATAAATTTATGTCTTGCTCACTTAATCTACAATGAATGTTTCTAATTGTTGTTGAGGAGAGAGGCTCTGCTCCATTTAGTCACTCAGGGATCCAGGCTAACCAAGACTTTGCCATCTTGAATATATGACATCTAAGTTCCATGAGCATTAGCTTCCAGCTAAAGGAAGAGGACAGAATGTGGAATAATATATATGAGAGATTTTTAAAGGTCATATGGTATGGATCACTTTTTTTCACATTTGGCTGTAATGAAACTACTTGATCTACCTGCCTGCAGAGCCAAAGAAAAGGAATCTAGCCTAACGCCAAGAAAAAATAGACACAGATTTTGGTGTACGGGTAGCAATTATAGCTACAGCAGGCATTTCACTAAATACCCATTTGTACCCTTCTTCACATACTCAGAAAACACAGCCCAAAGGTAGACTACTCAAAATCCAATTCAATTATTGCATTCAGCTCAAAGTCCAAGTTCACTTGATGATATTTACTCCTTTTCCTTCATGATCAGCCATGACTTTTTATGGATCACCGACCTATAACTGAAAAGATTGCCACCGCTTATTCCAAAGTCCTTTTAAATGAGGTAGCAGGATGGCATTATCAGCGTAAAACACCTTATTTGGAAAATAGAAGCATTGGAGATAACACAGCAGTTACCGGTTCATGGGTGATGTTTTTGTCTTGGCAGTGGAGAAACTTATTTATACTCTGATTTTGTTCTCCAGGAAGAAATTTCTGATCTATTGTTACGGTGGGCCCCTGGCGTCACCCACTGGATAGTTAGTTCTTCTTTGTTTAGTGTCTTCCATAGCCACATCTGAAGTGGGGATTGTGAAATACACCCTTCTAGGGGGCTGAAGGAATTATCTAGCCCATTTTCTGTGAGTGCATTTTGGGGTGTCTGGCAGTCCCAGGCTCTTTTAAAGGAAAATCATAGTTTTTTGACTTCACAAAAACTGTCATGTGTCATATGCTTCTTCTTCTCTATTTATTTTTAGGCAGGTCCATTTGCAACATGAAAAAAATCAAAAATATAATTAGATATCACTCATAAACCTACATTATTCTTTTTGTGTTACTCTGCCTTTTTTCTTCACTTAATATGGATACATTGGGATCATCTGAAAGAAAGGGCTTGGTAAGGAAGGTAAAAGCCTTCATTTAATAATTGCCACAAAGGTGAGGCCTTCTCTCTAATTGGTAAGTGTTATTGGGCCTTTGCTGCTAAGAACTATTGTTTATTTATTTAGATGGAGTCTCCCTCTGTCACATAGGCTGGAGTGCAGTGGTAGGATCTCTGCTCACTGCAACCTCCGTCTCCTGGGTTCAAGTGATTCTCCTGCCTCAGCCTCCCAGCTGACAGGCGCTTACCACCACGCCCGCCTGTTTTCATATTTTTAGCAGAGTCAGGGTTTCACTGTGTTGGCTAGGATGGTCTCGATCTCCTGAACTTGTGATTCACCAGCTTTGGCCTCCTAAAGTGCTGGGATTACAGGCGTGAGCCACTGTGCCCAGCCCACTTAGAACTTTTTAAAAAAGTCTTCTTCCTGACATTTGAGATCCAGACTAAGTTGGCGTTTCCAAACATTTCTGAAATCAATCTCTCATCCCTTTCCCCTTCATTTGCTTGAAAATACAAACATTTCTTCTGAGCTCATCTCTTGTGATCATCAGTATAAACAAAGAGAAGTAATCAATCCCAGAAACGCTTTGGCTCTTTCTATCCATTTCTTATAGAGCTGCAGGTTCAGTAGGCACTTAGTTTGCCATAGAGTTATCACAAGGGAGAGTTTTACCAACTACTTTGCCATTTCACAACAAGAGTCTACAGCCTTCTATCTCCACCCATTGCCCAAGTGCAATCTAGGAACACATTTTTGATTTAATCTTGTCAGAATCCTACTCTCATTACCAATGTTATAATTAGCTAGGGACAGATGAGTTGTTATAATAAATAAACCCACAAGTCTCTGTGCATAACAATAGCTCTCCATCCCTTGCCCATGCAATAGTGCAACACCATGCTACTGGCAACCAAGGGTGTCAGGCTTGGCCTCGGGCGGCATCCGGGAATGGTGCATCAGGAGGGGTTTCCTACTCTCAGTTTGTGACTTCCAAGATCGCCACAAGGTCTCAATATCTTCCTGGGGAAAGGGGAGAGCATGGGGCAGCATAGGAAGAATTTATGAAGGGGCCAGGATCAGTCGTATGTGTTGCTCCTATGCTCATTCCACTGGGTAGAATTCAGTCAGTGTCACGTGATTGTAAGAAGTGGAAAAATGGCATCGAGTGGGGTGCCCAAGAAGAGGAAACAAATTTTGGTGAGCAGCAACCAATCTCTACAATAACCCCCACATATAACTGTTGTAAGGACTGAGATAGGCCTGTAAAGCGTCTGTCATCGGGACTCAACACACAGTGAGTGTTCCATAAGTGTTCACGCTGTTCACCTTCCTCCACCCATTAGATAGCCCTGAAGTACCCAATAAGCACTTAATAAACACAGAATAAATGAATTAGTATTCATAGTTACTTCCCCTCTGAATTGGAGAGCTTTGAAATCTGACCCTGTTTTGGATTGAACTACGCTGGATCTCTTTGGGTCTGATTTTTCTTTGAATTAGGAACATCTCTTAGGAAACCTAGACTATTTTTCAAAGAACCCCATCTGGCCTATTGGAAACATTTTCAAAGTTGAAACATCAACCCTGACAGGTCCTTTGGCAGCTAAAGATGCAGCCCCTAGGGACATGTCTCTGCTGGCTATTCACATGAAATAGCATAACAGAGATTGGATAAGAGTCATCTGCTGTTCTGGATTTTGCATCCTCTTTAAACACATCTGCCTTTAAACATGCTTTACACAAAAGCTTAATTTTCCCTTCCCTAGGTTTTAAATCACTTTTCAGAGTAGAAAAAAAATTATAAAAGGCCTGTTTTTGTTCCATTCCTTTTCTACATTTGTCTATCATGTTTGCTTTTTCTGCATGCCATTCATTTTATTGTTTCAGTTAATTAATTAAACGTGTATTATGTCATGGAATATGTGGGACACATTTATACACAGCTCAGAGTGAGACTTGCTATGACCATTCTATCTAAAATTGTAGCTCCTTCTGTCCAGAACATTTTATCTTTTACTTCTATTTTAACGTTTTCTTTAACACTTTAGCTGCTGGCTGGCATGTGACTTATTTAATTGGTTTCTATTTGCCTTCCTTAGCAGAAATATAACCTCCATGAGGGCCACGGATTTTTATTATTTTCCTTTATGGCTCTATCACTACTGCCTAGAAGAGTGCTTGACTGTAAAAGGGATTCAATAAGTATTCACTGAGAGAATAAACAATTTTTATTCTCTTAAAGAACTTAATTCTTATGAGGGAAATCTGACACACTCCAACATAATTATAGTTCCAACACAATTCCAACAGAATTATTAGGCAAAGAAGATAATATTGGCTTTTTTAAATGACGTGTAAGTGTCAAGCAAGAGAAAAAAGGGGAAAGAAGAGAGAAATGGTTGTTGTTATCTTTTATTCCAAGTAAACTGTGCTTACGTTATTTCATTTATTTTTAACTAATGTAGTAGTTCTAAAAATGGGTGGTAGGTAGCCCATTTTACTAATGAGGAAACTGATGCTCTAAAAAGCAGTTATTTGTCTAAAGTTGTGTAACTAGCAAGTGGTAGAAACAAAGTATTCATCGGATCTGTCTGGTTTTATTATCTATATCAATCATTTGCAAAGTTGTTCATACCCACCCTTAGAAATAAGCATATTTTAACTGTAACAAGTACAGATAAATACACACATGCACATTCCCAGTAGACTGAAATTACTTATTAAGACTTCGCTATGTGCAAGACATGTTATTCCGTTCCATTCCATTCCATTCCATTCCATATTTCATTCCAGCCTGTTCCATCACATCTGTCTTTTAAAATTTGACCCATTAAGCTGTTTTTGCAATAAAACAAGTGTATTGCCACATAAATGTGAAGATCTTTGCTCTTTGGCACATTACCTGGTGAGGAAAAGAACTGAAGATTTAGACCACAAAACGAGGACTAGACAATACTTTATTGTGGAGATAATATTTGAGGTAGGTCTTACATAATGGGTTGAGAATAAAGAAAATCTTAATAAAACTTTCATCATTTCAAGCAATATTACTTCACATAGGCTTCTGTCAAATAATCCAATGCTCTGTATTTTATGATGAGGATGAAGAAAAGTCAAAATACTCAAATGTGTGGCTTTATTCATTTTAACAATCAGCCACTGAGTCAAAGATTAGCAATCATTTTCTTAGGAAGTAAATATTGAGCATGTGCTGTAAGCCAGGCAGTGGGCTAAGTGCTGGAAACATGGAGGTGACCCATGCGCACTGTCTACCTGTAAGGAACATATGTTTGTTGCCTTAGTACAATCTGTTTGCTGTAACAAAATACCAGACTCAGCGGCTTATAAACAACAAACATTTATTTCTCACAGTGTGGAGGCTGGGAAGTCCAAAATCAAGGCTCATCAGATTTGGTGTCTGATGAGAGCCCATTTCTTCAGATGGTGCCTTCTTACTGTGTCCTCACATGGTGGAAGGGGCAAGCAAGCTCACTGGGGGCTCTTTTATAAGTTCACTAATCCCACTGATGGGGGTTTCACCCTCTTTACCTAATCATTCCCCAAAAGCCCCACTTCCAAATGCCAGTAGCTTGGTGATTAAGTCTCAACGTAGAACTTTTGGGAAGATCAAAAACATGCAGACTACAGCATTGAAGGTTATTGTCTAATAAGGTATTAACCTTTCCCTGAGCTGATTTGTTAAGGAACCTTTGCACAACGGGTATTCAACTCCACTCCACTGTTAGAGGAATTGGTGATCTGACCTGTCTATATGCTGGGCATCCTAGGGACACTGCATTGCTCTTTCTTTCTCCATATGATATGGGATTTGTAAGTTAAAATGGAGCTATTCTTTGTGGCCTGGTGACATAGTAACTGGCGTGGTGGATGTTCCATGTGAATGATGGTTGTAGACATGGTAAGGTAGGTTGATGGGTTTTGTCATCGCTTCCTTTACCTGAGATCAGGTTTTTTCCTCAAGTCAGGAAAATGAACGTTGTCACATCCATTTAAATCAGATTCACTAGAGAAATTGATATGTGTGGTTCCATAGGCAGTGTCTTCATTTTGACAGTTTTCTGGGTCTGATGAATTGATTGCCAGCAGAGACAGTTAGGTAGGCAGCTGAGCTTACACAAAAAGACCTCTCCCTAGAAGGCTTCTAATAAGAGCCTCCATTAAAATAGGTTTTATATGACAAAACATAGTACCAAAAACACTGTTCTATTTCTTTATTTTAAGCCTGTACTAGTGAGCTCATTTTACTCTGGAATGGATAAATAAAGAAATGAAAATATATGAACACTGAATAAAATAGAAAGACATATCATCTTCCTGATTCTGTAAATCCAGCTATAGTGGGTCCATAACCTTCTGCACCAGTTTTTGTTTGTTTCATTTTGATTTGTTTTCATTGATACAGTAGAATTTATTGGTACTATGATCACTGAGGTACATTGTTAAATAGGCTACTGCCGATTCCCTTTTAAAATACACTAGACTGAAAGTCCTTTGAGGATAGCTCTATGTTCTTTTGTCTCATGTTATCCCCTGCATGATGTTTTCCAAAAAGTAGCTGCTCAAAAACGTACTAATTAACAAATTAGTATCAACTGATATTTCAGAACAGCAATTTTTAATTTACAAAACATTTTCATGTACATTTCCTCATTTTAAAAAATCAACAGTAATTTATTTAGTGGTTTGTTCTTATCAGTGTGTTTAACCATGTTTGACTTACTCACCATAGCATTAAATTACAATATGATATTGCAGTAATAGTTATACATGGCATAAAAGCGACTCTTAGTAATTATTCACTTAACTCATGGGATCAGAAAAATGCCAAAGTACTAAATGTTAGTGTAATAACTATGGACTTTTGGTGCAATGTTTAGAGAAAATGACATCAGCTAATCTGGTGGGATATCTAAGTGAAAAGTAGTTAAGAGGTTCTAATGTGTATCAGTCAGATTCACTAAATTATGCTGCAATAACAAATGCTCCCAATATTTCAGTAGCTTACAACAAAGGTGAGTTATATACACATGCATATTTAGATGCATGCACACAGACAAACACACACAAACACACTTATTTACTTATTGGACCAAAGTATATAGGAGTAGGTTCTATTTAAGTCACGCAATCTTGCTTCAGGGGGAAAAGAATGGCAGAACTGTAGGAATGCTCTTAAAGCTTTCATTTGGTAGTAATACATGAGATTTCTATTCCTTTTTCATTGGCTAAAGCGAGTCAAATGGCCAAAACTGATGTCAGTGGGGATAGTAATGTAATTATTTCATGCAAGAAGTTGTAAATATTTGGAACAATAAAGCCATTCATCCCACATTATTATTATATGTAGCTGGAGTGTTGAGACTGGGGTAGAGGAATCAGTCTTACTGATTTTGATCCCTAAAAGCAACCAGTAAATTTGGCAAAATAAATTTTATTCATGCATTTTATGAACAAGAAAACCTAAGGCTGGAATTATTTTTAAATGTTTTCAACTCTCACAACTGATAAATGGAAAATTCTAGATTTGAACCAAAATCTAAATCTGACTTTCTTCCTAACCTCAACTGAAATCTGATGCTCTTCATAATGTGGCCATGCCACATACGTAAGCATGCGGATGATGCCAGAAACTAAAATGAAAAATGAAAATGTTTCAGATAGAGGATGCTAGAAGATTTGTTTTAAAATTTTCACTTACATACTTCATATTTTTTTAAGTGACCAATATTGAACATTCAAGATCATTCTTACTGTACATGGATACAGTAATCATGATTTGCAGCAAAAGATTCTCATTTTGGCATTTGTGTGGGTCTGTGTGTGTTTGCATATGTGTGTGTCTATAAATTCACGTTCCTTCAATCATATACAAAACCTTAACAAACTGTTCCTATAGATTTTGCTAGAACTGCTGAGTTTCAAATCAGAAATTAGTTCTGATTTGTAAACCTGAACAGAGAAGAAAAACATAATCTACCTTCCTGCATTATTAAGATTTCAGATATACGGTTTTTATAAAAGCTTGCAAGTACAAAATTTGCTATCAAGCCTAATGTAGCATGGAGGATTTTGTCTGAGCTAGCAAAGGATCACATTTTCATCTCCTGTGAGGCAGGGATTGAGCTCTATAAACTATTTTCCACATATATGTCCTATTAAAAATAGTATTTCATTTTGAATCTTCATCTGTTTTTATAGTGAGTGGGCTTTGAATCCAGTTACCTGATAAATTGCATTCTATATGTGTGATATACATACTGTCTAACCTGAACAAGATCATTGACTTCAGGTACAAGGAAAACCAATACTGTACAATAAATGGGTTCGATGACTCATTCAGTTCCATTAATGTTTACTATACATTAAGCACTATAGTATGTACCATAGAACAGATGCAATGCCATTCTAGCTACTGAGGAACTTTTATTGAAGAGATGAGTTATCTAATCTTGGATAGATGCTCTGGAAACAGGATTTTAAAAAGGAGTGTTTTTTTGTTTTGTTTTTATTTTTTTTTTTCCATTTGACCTTCCTTCTTAGTCCTGAAATGGAAAAATAAAAGAAATAAATACCCATCTATTGTGTTGCATAGTTGAGAACAGTAGTTTTACAATAAGAGAGTCATGTTTGGAAGTCAGAGATTGAGTCACTGTAAGCCACTTTTCTATCATTTTCTCCCTTTGACATCTTCTTCTAATTAGTAATTAAATAGATGATCAATTAAATGATTATTTTAGTCTTTCATTTAATAAACATTATTGAGGACATTCTATGTGTTCAACCCTGTGCTAAATAGTAGAGAGCCAGGGATATAAGCACAGCCCGTATCCTTCATTTTAAGTCCAGTGAGAGAAACAGAAGACAAATGTCAATGTTGATCTCATATGATCAAAGCCATGCCAGGTATAAACATTTTATGTAAAATATAGCTGTTTTAGGACACAGGAAAAGAATGACTTTTTTTCTGCACTTAAAGGGCCTGGTAAGGATTTCTAAATGAAGTGGTGCTTGAAATAAGTCTTCATGGACGATAAGGCTGATTACCCAGATAAAGAGATGGGGAAGTCATTCTGGGCAGGTTGTTCCTGTCGTAGCATGCACAAAGGCAGGCCAGAAACAGCAGGTCCAGGCATGCAGGACAAGTAGTTAAGCATGGTGGACATATGAGAAATGTGTGAGGAGGAGAAAGGTTGGAGATGATAGTGGACAGTTAAAGACAGAAGTTTTATTTTCATGAAGGGCTTATAGTCCATGTTTACTAATCTGCATGATTTTGGATATATATATGGAAACCCACTCAATCTAGCTTGGGAAAGAAAGGAAACTTGACTAAAAATACACAGTTGATTCTTAAACAGCATGGGTTTTAACTTCACAGATCCGCTTATACAGAGATTTTCTTCTACATCTGTCACCCAGAGAGAGCAAGACCAATCCCTCCTCTTCCTCTGTCTCCTCAGCCTACTCAGTATGATGACTGTGAGGATGAAGACTTTTATGATGATTAGCTTTCACTTACTGAATTAATAGCAAATCTACATTTTCTTTTATGATTTTCTTAGTAACATTTTCTTGTTTATCACTTTATTATATAGATATGGTAAATAATACATATAACATGCAAAACGTGCTAATTGACTATGTTGTTGGTAAGGCTTCTGGTCAACATTAGGCTATAGGAGTTTGTGGGGAGTCAAAGTCATACTTGGATTTTCAACTGAGTGGAGGTTCACACTGTTCACCCCCGCATTGTTCAAAGTTCAGCTGTGGAATGAGCTGTTAGAGTGTAAACACAGCACTACCACTTTGCTTCAAAAATAGGCACCAAGGGCAGTCGTAGCATCAGGGGCCTCAATTCTCCTGTTTTCTCATGGCTTTTTTATTGTTCTCTTTATGCAGAACTGTTTACCTCCTTCTCTAATCTGCTCTAACACAGAAGTAAGAGCCTCTAAGATTATATCTTACACACATAATTGCCTGAGAAGATTGAATACTTTTCTATGTTCCGCTTACAAATTCACTTTGAAAGAAAGTCTATTGGTTAGCTTGGTGCTGGGGCCTACATTTGCACTCTTGTGACTGTGATCAGGGTGAGTTGTGTCAGAAGAGCATTGTTCCTGTGACCATGAGACTGGAGAGGAATGACTGCATTGGAAACTCCCTGAGAAAGACACTGGAAATTTTATAAAAGATCCCAGTATGTAAGTGTTCCCAAATGCCAATCCACAGAGAGAGTACCTCATCCTAACTTCTGGGAGTTTTTGAAACATACCCAGTACTTCTAGGGGTTTACTCACTAAGTATTCTGATTTGGTAGATCTAGGGTAGGATCTGATAACTTGATTATAAAAGTTCAGAAAGTAATTCTAATGCCTAGATGGATTGGGAACCATTTTAAGAAATTTAGTTTTTATCTCAAAGAAGAGAAGAAACCTTAAGAGGAAAACAAAATCCTCATGGGATTGATTTGCATCATAATACACCCACTGGCAAATAGTTCCAGAGGGAGAGGCTGCAGGTGAAGCAACTTCTTGGGAGTGCCTTACAGTCATCCCGGAGGGGAGAAAGGTCTTACCTTAAGGCAAGAGCCACGCAAATGTAGGGGAGGGCTACTGAGAAGGTGGAACAGGCAGTTGGTTGGCATCAGTTGTATCTGAGGGACAAGGAATGCATCTAGAACAAGTCCCATATATTTGAGTAATGAGGTGATTAAGTGATGGAGGAGGAGAAATGGGATTTGTAGTAGAGGATGATGAGCTGGGTTTTGACATCTTGTGTTTGAAATGCCTACAGGGCCTCCAATTGTGCAAGTCCAGGAAGCAGTTGTGTTTGGGGATTCTGAGCTAAAGATAATGCTTTTGTAATCATTGTTTGCAAATGATAGATGAAGACATGTGTGTGCAGATTTCCTAGGGTGGATATAATTAAGAACAAAAAAAAGAAGTCTATTAATTTCAGAGACATACAAAAATTAAAGGGAATTGAGAAGAATAGAATAGAGCAATCATAAAGAAAAGATAGGCTGAACACGGTGGCTCACACCTGTAATCCCAGCACTTACGGAGGCCACGGAGGGTGGATTTCCTGAGGTCGGGAGTTTGAGACCAGCCTTGCCAATATGGTAGCAACCCCATGTCTAGTAAAAATACAAAAAATTAGCCTGGCTTGGTGGCATATGACTGTAATCCCAGCTACTCTGGAGGTTGAGGCAGGAGAATCACTTGAACCCAGGAGGCAGAGATTGCAGTAGGCTGAGATCATTCTATTGCACTCCAGCTTGGGCAACAAGATTGAAACTCAAAAAATAAAAATAAAAAAAATAGACACAGCAGCATAATAGAAATCAAGGGAGCTTCAGTCTCTAAAGATGGAGTAAGACATTAAATAAGACAGAATTAACCAATGGCATGAAACACTCCTTGCAAGCATGCTCACTGGATTTGGCTAGTGACAAGTCAATGATTACCTTGAGAAGAACAGTTGCATTCTTTATTGTTATTTACATACATATCTGTCTTCCCTACCTAATGGTAAACTTCTTTTGCATTCAATGAGTAAACATTCTGAGGGACAGGAAGGGAGTCCTGAAATACGCAATTTCTGACTCAAGGAACTTATAATTTAATGGAAAGACGAGTAAAAAGATGATAGGAGAAAGTGAGGAGTGCCGATGGAGGTCTAAACAATATTAGGAGAGCCCTCAGGAGGAATATCTAACCTCTCAGCCAAGTAAACACTCAATAAAAGCTTATTAAATTAGCACAAAATACATTCTGGTGTAAAAACTAGTGGTAGCATTAAAAGGTGCATGGAAACAGGAGCATCTAATGTGAGCAGGTGTGTTGGTGAGATTTTGTTGAGGGAAGCAGCTCCTTGTCTATGTTTTTTTATATGCTCATATTTTCCAGGATTTCATCAGAAGCCCACTAGCCTCCTGTGGCTCTACACAGACACCTAGGACTATTTCATTCTACTTCAGTAATTTTAGCTTTTGGACCACTAACTCCCCAATTTATGTCTCTGGCCTTTCCTGGACACCAGATCTATTTCTCCAGCTGCTGTTTGGATATTTCCCCCATATATCTCATACATACCTCATATTTAACAAGGCCCAGAGTGGACTCTCTATCCAGCTTCATATTTCGATTTTCTGAACCTAAGCCCATTATCCACCTATTCGATAGATACCTAAGAGCTGGCCTAGATTCCTCCCCATTTCTTATTCCTCATTGTCTGTTGAGTTTATTTTTAATGTTTTTTATCTGCCATGTGCATTCATGCTGCCACTGTGGTAGTTCGGACTGTTGTTCCCTCTTACTTGCATTATTGAAATGAGCTGAGCTCCCTGTCTTAGATCCCCATGCTCTCTAATGCACCTTCCACATGTGGCCAGTCTCACCTTTCTGTCTCCTTTAAGCCTAAATCCTGCTTCAGTCATGGCTGCTCCATGGTAAGGATGGGTTACCATCTTATCACTTAGCAGATCATAAAATACCTTAATTACCTGTTTTCAGTCTAAGTCTATTCAGCAATGTTTAACAGAATTTAAATTTTTCATTCTATGTGACACACAGTGGGCCAGGTACTAGGATTAAGGTACCCTCGCTCTGATGGGACTGCCATTCTAGGGCAGAACACAACAATGGAATGGAGGGTTGAGGATCTAGTGAGTGTCTGAAAGAAGGGCCTGGAGAGATGGGACTGTGTAACTGTGCATCTGGTTTTGTCTGGGTACTGTGGTGGTATCATTGAGGCTTCTTAAAAGAAGCTACACTGAGGTTGTGGTGTGGAGGATGAGGAGGAGTCAGCCAGCCAGAGTTGTAGGGGAGAAGGGCATGTGCCAAGATCCTGAGTGAAAGAGAAGGTGGGATGGGGAAGAGGGACAGAGGCTGAGAGAGGATCCTGGTGCTCAGCAGGGGCCAAATCAGGTAGACTTGGGCATGTTACTGAAATGCCAGGGGTTTGGTCTAGGTCCCACTGCTTGCTGCACAGAAAGCCAACAACTGAGACAACAAGTGAAGCCAGCAAAGAAGGCTTTATTCAGGTGTCATCAGCCAAGGAGACAGGAGATCAGTCTTTAATCCATCTTTCCCTAACCAACTAAAATTAGGGGTTGATATAGTGGAAAATGAATGTAGCCACATGCAGGAAAATAGGAATTAGGGACAGGTAAGGGAGCAGTCCTGCTTAATGAGGTCTGGCACCTTATTGTCTGCATGTGGTTATCTGGTGAGTTTCATTTCCTGACATTATCTGGGAGGCCTGAGGGTCAGTATCCTGAGAAAGGAACTTGGATAAAACAAATGTAGGCTTCAAGCTTTAAGAGTGGGAGCATTAATTTACATGTTAATTAAAAAATACATAAACAAATACTGTAGGGAAATTGGGCCAGTTTCAAGGGGACTGCCCTAGGGAATTTGGACTTTCTCTTATGGGTTGCATCAGATATCTGAAGACTTTTCAATAGAGACATGGTCAATTTGTGTTTTAAGTAGAGGATTCTAAGGGTTGTGAAGGGAAGGGATTGGATGAAACCAAAAGTTAAGGTAGAAAAAGCAGCCACCCTGCTATTCCCCCAACCTCCTCTCCTTCACCTGCCAGATGCAGCACAGTGCCTGACACATATGTACAATAATGAATTAATATGTACATGTCTACTACAAGAGACAGATGTGCTAGGCATAACAGATGTCTGTATATGAAATGTGTGTTGTTCTTTTACATTGCCTGCCACTGTGCAGTTCCCTCTACCTGAAATTTCAGCCCTTCTCTTTAGGCACTGGAAAACTCCCATCCATTCTTTAAGATGCTGCTCAAATCCCACCTACACACCTTATCTCCTCTAATCCTTAGTGCGGCCATATGAGGCAAATGTTTTATCTTCACTTTACAGCTGAGGAAGTGGCTCAGAAAGATTAAGGACTTGCCCAGTGACACGTAGTGGTGTCTTGGGATTTACAACTGGGTCTTGTCGTCTTCATACTTGCTTTACCCGCCACTCTTCAAGGTTCCTGGAAGCATGAGTGATTAAGGAGGAGTCACTGCCAACTCTGTGTCATTGCTCCAGCCTCCCTGAGGCACACTTGGCTCCCTAGGAGTGTGTTTATGCTCCGCCAGGACTCTCCCCAGCCTGTGTTCTGAAGCATCTCCTTTCTTGCTTTGCCCACCCCACCCCTCTAGATGGAGGGAAATGCTCCTGTAAATGGGAATTCACACAACAGTAATTCATCCAAACATATCACTGGCTTCCTATCTTTCTCTCCTTCCCAGCCTGGACAACCCATAGCCTCCATGATCAATCACTTTATGAACATGATCAGCTTCACCATGGCCTTTCCTGGGCTGGCTGCTAGGCTGGCTAACAACTGCAGCCAACCAGCTGCAGCCAGACTCTATCCTGGGTATTTTAAACCACTGTCACCTCTGTTTGATATTCTCTGAGGCCTAAAGTAAGCATACATCACTTTTCCTGCTTCCTTGGGTTCTGTGTGTGGGGGCTTGACAGCCAGAGTGGCTTTGCTGGAGAAATTCATGCCCTTGGCCCACCCACCTTCTCACCCTGCCTGGAGGGTGCTTCTGCTGGGAATGGCCACAGTGCATCATCCTGTTCCTCTGTCTGTGACTTCTGCAAGATGACTCTGGCTTTTTCTGGGTACATGTAGAACACTGGGCCAGGCTAATAAGTTTGGAAGATTTAAGACTGCAGATCAAGGCACAGAATCAGATTATCTCAGTCACAGTGACTTGAAAGGTGCCTCAGTGGACCTCAGCTAAGAGCCGGCCTGGAGAAGTGGCGAGCACACAGGCGGTGGGTTTGCAGGCAGAGCACAGGCTGTGACTGGATAAAAAGGTGTTCACACCATCATTAACAAATTTCTTTCTGAACTGCGTGGAACATTTGCAATGAACTGAGCTGTATTTCTTTCCCTTCTCCTTTTTGTCTTTTTTCTCCCTCTCTTTTTTTTTCTTGGAATGCAGGTGTCACAATAATGGGAAGATGCCCTTGAAAAAGGGCTCTTCAGCCTGCACTTCCCAGGCAGCTTCATTTGTAATCTTTCTTATTTATTTATTTGTTTATTTGTTTGTTTTGTTGGTTAGGCTGGAGTGCTATGGTGCAATCTCGGCTCACCATAACCTCTGCCTCCCAGGTTCAAGCGATTCTCCTACCTCAGCCTCCCGAGTAGCTGGGATTACAGGCGTGCACCACCATGCCAGGCTAAATTTTTGTTCTTTTAGTACAGATGGGGTTTCACTGTGTTGGCCAGGATGGTCTCGATCTCCTGACCTCGCAATCTGCCCATCTCGGCCTCCCAAAGTGCTGGGATTACAGGTGTAAGCCACCGCACCTGGCTCCCATTTTTCATCTTTCAAATGAAGGTGAATTTTGCCCAGACCCTGTTAGCTATGAGGCTGCCTGTGGAACCTTCAACTGCCATTGTATGTGGTAAATAGTACTGGGGTTTTGGCATTTCAGTGCTTTGAACTGCGGAAGAACCCTAGAGCCAGGCTCATATGTACCTTTCCTCCTTCCCTCCCCCATCCCCTTGCTTCCTTTCCTCCCCTCCCCTCACTCCCTGATTCTTCCACCCAGGATCCACCTTTGCTCCGGGCAACCCCCTCAACCCCATGGTGTTCCCTCCGTCTTTCCAGGAGGCCTTGTAAATGTACAGACCATTTAGACTTTAAGACAGTGGGGCCACTTTTCATCTCAGGCCAGGCTGCTGCATGGTTTTACGGGGTCATAAAAGTCCTGACAGGAGTCATAAAAGCCTCCAATTGCACTGCAGAAACCCTTGGAGTATATTTTAAGGGCCCCTGAGTTTTCATTTTGCTGCTTTTATGGGGACTCGTAAAAGCTGCGTGGAGTGAGCCCGGTGATTGGCTGCTCAGCACGGAGGTAGTTAAAATTACAGCTTTAGACAAATTGTTCCAGTCCCAATAAATCGGCATCCGGCATGTGGCAAGGGGAAGGCTTCTAGCTCTGCTGCATTCTGGGGCCCCCCTTGTCCTACCACACAGGCAAAGCTGTGCTTGGGGCCACCCCGGCCAGCTCGCCACCATTCCCTGAAGCCATTCCTTGCAAAGGGGACACTACTTAACCAGCTGTTTTTATGCATTTTACCAAATAGCTGGTTGACTTTTTTTTTTTTTAATTTCCAAAAACCTGATTTTTAAAACCTGATTGACTTATTTTCCAATTCAATTGTTGGAGAGACTCTGTAGGTCCGCCTGGCCACAGGTGCTACGGAGCACAGCCTGCTTTCTCCCCATTGGTCCCCACATCCCATCTTCCCAGACTCGGCCTTCTTGTCTTCTTTTTACTGTTGTCTTGGTATATGCCATATCCCTACAATGGGCCAGTACAGGGCAAGAATGATCAGTGGGGATGTCATTCCATGGACCCATCCCAATTTCCCACTCCTTATGCCTGGCAGAGAACCATACCAACGTGAGTATTACGAGAGACTGCTGTATTTTGTGCCATTGTCAACTTTTTAGGAGCTTGTGGGTCAAATACATCACCAGTCTAGCAGATTCCTCAGACCCTGATTGGAGAAGCAGACATTGTTTTCTCTTCCCTTCTTTCCAGATCCAGAAGCAGTCCCAGCTGAACTGCCATGCTAACAACCCGAGGATCAAACAGACTCTTCATCTGTGATGTGGAAGTTTAACCATCACCATTGTGTATACTCTTCCTTTGCAGGTGGAGAAAGCCTTCAGGAGAGGCTCTGAGGGTGCAGAAGCAGGGAGGGGTCCCTGCAATGTGCTACTCCTGTTTGTGTGTCCGCCTCTGTTCCCATGGCAACCACCTCTCTCCCTTGCTATTTCTAAAAAGCACGTGTGCTTGTGGGAGTACCATTCTGAAAAAAAATGATGCTTACTCCTCCCTTTCTGGATCTTAGCCAAGTCAATGCTTCAAGCAGCACGAGGTATCTTATTACTTGAGCAATGCCAGACTCATGTCAATTGGTAGGAGAGCCAACTGAAGTAAGGAGAACAGTTTGGGGTACAAAGGGAGAAAAGCAGGTACTGTCAGCTGTGGGTTAGGAAAAGGATTAGCCTGAGAAATACGACCAAGACACATGTGAGGAAAACCCCACCACTATTAGTTCACTTTCAGAGTCACGGCTGGCAGACGAGCCCTTCCAGAGCTGGGAGGAAAAGGGATGCAGGCTTTGCTGCAAATTTCCTGCATAAGTCAGTGGAGAAAACAAGTTCTCTTCTGACATATGCCTCTGTTTTGAAGGGCCTTGTTCTTTTCTTAAATAAATGAACAAATCACAAAGGTTATAGGCTATGTGAGAGAAAAACACATCTTATTTCTGTCTTGCTCTAGTTTTATATAATTATTATATCAACTGTGGCTGATCAAAGCATTCATTAAAGAGAAACTATCTCTCCCATGCTTTTGTTACAGTTTGGAGAGATTTGACAGGCTTTATACATCTCTGGCTATATTTCCCTTTTTCTTTTTCACGGTTGATTTTGCTCTTCTTCCTCTCCTCCTCCCCTTCCTGCGTACTACTGATTCCTAACATGAATTTTTTTCTTTTCTTTTTCTTTTTCCCCATTTCACTTAGCCTAATCAAATCTCTCTTAAGGCATCAGGAGAAGCATGAGCCACAGCAACTCTGGGAGTTATATCGGTGCATCCAGGTGAGCACAGGCTGACCTCCTGCCTCTGAGCAGCCCTCAGCCCATGTGGAAGCCAGGAGGCCTCCCTGGCACACACCCAGACAGTCCCTCCCTTCCCCATTGTCTTTCTCAAGGACTCTGATTTCTGTGCAGAGCTTACTGCCCTGTTCCAATAGCCTCCTCCCAAAGAAAGGCAAATATCTGACACTCCTTTGTCAGTCTTTGGAGAGTTCTGTGGCCAGCAAAAGGGTTTCCATGTCATCGGCTCCTTGTCTCTTTGCAAATGCTCATCTTCCAGTGTGGTTTTTGCTATTCCTCTTTCCCAAGGAGGTTGTTTCAGTTTATTTATCATAAGGTTGTTCTCAGGGGGATTTCAGCCATGCAAATGAATTATGGAGGTTATGACTTAAATGTGCAAAGCATTCAGGGTGAATGTGTACAAGTACATTTTTCACATGATGTGCCCGTGTATCCCATTGTGTGGCATGATTCTCATTCTGTACTGGACTAATTACAGATTCCTTCACATATTTATAAAAGTCTGCTTTGATCTTTCCTCTGTATTTCATCTTGTACTTTTTTATTCACTCACTCACTACTCTGGTACCAGGGGACATGGAGACAAATAAGAAATAGTCTGTCATCTTGGAATTCATAAACAAATAGAACAGGAAAAAATGTAATCAATTACTTACAAAACATTGTAGAATATGCAATGATCTATCAGGAGGAAGTAAGAGTAAGAAATGAATTTTTAGTGGTGTTTATCTTACCTGGATTTTTCTCCAGAGCAAATAAGGAAAGGGCATTCCAGGCAGAGAAAGCGATGTAGGAAATTCCCAGAAACATAGAATGGCAGGGCATGTTTGTAGCATTCATAGTCGTCTGCCAAAGAAGAATAGGTGGGAAAGGTCTTGAGCAGAAAAGAGGCTGAAGAGGAATCCAGGAAGTGTATTGTGAGGAGTGTTTGTATTACAGGATACAAAACTTGGGTTTGAGGTTGCTGAAGAAAAAAAGTGGCGTTGTATGATTTCATATCAAAGTAAGGCATTGTGGTCCCTTTAGCAAATACTGAATGCCTGCTGTGTACAAGAGTATACCGGGTATAGAATAAATACAAAGATGATGCAAAGATGTATCTTAGTACCACTTTTTAAGGATCAGAAATTTTCTTGTACAGATAGTGCATAAACATAGAAAAAGGCTGATTTATGGTAAACTGTTGTGTTAGGCTATTCTGGCGTTACTATAAAGAAATACCTGAGATTGGATAATTTTTGAAGAAAAGAGGTTTAATTGGCTCCTCTTTCTTCAGGCTGTACAGGAAGCATGGCACTGGCATCTGCTTGGCTTCTGGGGAGGCCTCAGGAAGCTTTCAACGATGGCAGAAGGTAAAGGAGGAGCAGGTATCTCACACAGTGAGAGAGGAAGCAGGAGAGAGAGAGAGGAGGGGAGCTACCATACCCTTAAACAACCAGATCTCATGAGGACAGCCTGAAGCCCTGAGGGATCTGCCCCCAAGACCCAAACACTTCCCACCAGGCCCTACTCCCAAAACTGGGGATTGTAATTCAGCATAAGATTTGGCGGGGACATATATTCAAACTATATATCATGCATATATACACACAGGCACACACACACACACACACAATCAATGTAAAGAGATGACAAAACCATACACGAGCAGTTCAAAAATGATATTAAGGACAAACAATTATGGAAGTAGAGAAGAGGGTAATTACAGAAGCATGGGTGGGCAAGGAAAGCTGCAGAGAGGAGGTGAATGAGTGGGTAAGGAGAATGGATAAGATATGGAGAGGTGAAGCCTCCTGTGTAGAAAGACTTGAATAAAGGAACAAAAGGACCACCAAAGAGTAATCAGCATTGTTTAATGAATTAGGGTTACAGGAGTGGAGAGTTGATGGTGTCCATGGTAACTGGGGCTGGAGGTTATGCTCTCTGTAGAGGGTGGAGGCTCTTCAAATGTCAGATTAGGGATACTGGACTTTTCTCCATTGGCAACAGGGAGTAACTAAAGATTTTGAGTAGGGAAGTGACATGGTATTGGTTGGACTTCTCTTGTGAGCTATTTGTGGCAGCTTTACTGTACAAAAGCCATCAAATTTAATAATTCTTCAGTTATTTGGAACATTAATATGGTAGTGTATTATATTTTAATAGGAATTCAGGAATGGAAGTTTTCTGATAAGCAACTGAATTGGGAAGGGAACAGAACGGGAAATTTTAGAAGAGGAAAAGAATGGGAATTTTGAGTGGCAATTATAAACGATTAATCCTACATCCCAATTCATCATAAGCAAATACAATTAATACTCTGCAAATACTATGTAGAAGAATGAAATGATGTGTTGGTGTCTTTCCACCAAATCGGAGGCTTCTGGCCATTGCTTGAATAAATTCCTGCCTGTAGTATCCACAAACATTTCTTGTTTTTTCTTTTTCTCTTCATGCTTCTCCTGAATCATTCTTCTCCCCGGGAATGTCAATCTCTTAAATTTTATGGCATCACAATGCCTGGGTTTGAATTCAACTTCTGCCACTTCCTTGCTCTGTCTCTTTCTCAATGAACTCATTTGGAAACATGGAGAAAATCCTCATAACGGTTTCCTAAAGTTGAAGATTGAGTTTCATATGCATAAAGTATTAGACCAAAGCCTGTACATAGCACGTTCTTAGCCAATGTTGGCAGCCATTATTACTATTTACTGTTAGTAACAGAAATTACTATATATATAAAAAAGAAACAGCAAACACTTTTTCTTCAAGAGACTTTTATTGTCCACCTATCAAAGTTCCTGAGCAGTGGCTGGTTTCTGGCGTAGAAGATAGGGTTAGGAAGGTAACTAGTGAGAGCAGAGTTGGGGCTATTGCACATCACTAAACAGTAAAATGCCCTGCCACAGTTATATGTGTAATTGACTTTTACAGTCAATTCTGCTTCTATTTCCTCCTTCACCCTAATGCTAACCCTGTTCTGAGCCGGAGCTATTTTTCTCTGCCACTGGTAGTGCATCAGAATCACCTGGAGGGCTTCTTAAATCCAGATTCCTTGGCCTACGTCCCTAGAGTTTTGTAGTTTTTTGTTTACAGGTTCTTTGTTGCCCAGGTTGGAGTGCAGTGACACAATCACAGCTTACTGCAGCCTTGACCTCCTGGGCTCAAATGATTCTCCCACCTCAGCCTCCCTAGTGGCTGGGACCACAGGTGTGCACCACCATGCCTGAAGACTTTATGTAGAGACAGACTCTTCTTATCTTGCCCAGGCTGTTCTTGAGCTCCTGGGCTCTAGTGATCCTTCTGCCTCAGACCTCCAAAGTGCTGGGATTATAAGCCTTAGCCACTGTGCCTGGCCCATCATTTGCATTTTTTAACAAGTTCCTGAGTAAAACTGATCCTTGTGGTCTGTGGACCGCACTTTGAGAATCTGTATTGTACTCTCAAGAAGAAAAGGCTTTTCCTGGTAGGTCTGTCTCTAGCTCAGCTGGATGTCCCACATGGAGCTCACTCTTTCCCATGGTACAAAACCCTCCTCAATTGCCTCCTTGGAATCTACACAGCGGAATCCCTGAGCTTTACTTTTTCTGGATCTACCACTTTACAGAACCAGCTTCTTTGAGATGTTTAAATTTGATTTCTCACCTAGCCACACAGATTATCTAAAAGCCCAAGATTCTCATGTAAACTTCTTGAACATTCTTTAGCCCCTGAATGGCCCAGAGCCCATACCCTCATTGTTCAGGTTTCATAGTCTCCTTAATCAAATAATAGCATAATGTATTAGCATATCTATAGCACAATTATATTTTGATTGCTGTGTTCCCAGTCAGACTAAAGGTTGCCTTCAATCTAGATATAAATAATTCAGAATGTTTATACCAAAGGGAATTACAGGGGAGGGAAGAAAGGAAAGAGAATATTTGTGTGTGTTAGGGGGCGGGGATGAGGGGGTATTGGGGGAGTAAAGATGGTGGCAAAAGGTAACTTAGATTGCCACTTTTTACAAGTCTTTTCTAGGCTATTCCCAGTAAGATAATGTGAATTATATATATTCAAAATACAGATACCATTTTGAATTGCTTTAAGTCTTCTCCTTCCTTTAATCTCATTACATCTGTCAAAATATGTCTCATTTGCTAAGTAAAAAGTAGAAGCTGGTTTCCAGTGCCTCTTTCTTCCTTATGGCCTGATCCCTGTGTAAATGCATCCTCCTGTGGTTCATCTTTGAAAGATCGCTCTTCCCTTGTCTGGTTAACTTCCTCAATGACCACTGACCGATATCGTGTATCTTTGTGCTACTTTATTGTCCACTTGGAAACCTGATTTCCTTTTATTAGTGTTCTCTATAATAGGTTAGCAGCAATCTTATTTGCTTCTGTTATAAGTAAAATTTTGATGCCGCTAAAGAAATAGCACTCGAAGATAAATCCTCCCAGCAAGGCAGTTTACCTCTATAGAAGTGTGCAGCACTCAGATGAAGCAATGATGGCCACACGCTTGGACAAGGTGGGAAGGGGTACTTATGCCTGACAGGGGTCATCTCTACTGCTCTGTCATTCTCCCATTGGCTAGGGTTGGACTGCACAAGCTAAAACTAATCCTGATTGGCTATTATAAAAAAGAACAGTGGTCCAAGCTGGAGTGGCAGGGTGGGTGTTTTGGCGGGAGAGACAGTTACGGGCGGGTCAGAGCAGGTAGCCAGGGGAGACCTAGGTGGCCAGGATGAGTCAGGATGGAGCCGGAGGGCAGGAGGGGGGTTGGGAGGGTGAGACAGGGGCGGCGGACAGATGTAAACTGCTGATTAGAACCGGTGGCGAAGGTTGTTTACTGGAATTACAAGGAAGTTAAACTTTAAAATGGAGAATTAAGGAATAAAAGCGCTAAACATACTGATTCTTTGAAGAGAAACTTGGGGTTTACTATAACAATCCCGCATCTTGAAGTTTTACAGTTTTTAATTTATTTTATTTTTCTTTAAACTTCCTTAACATGTCTTTGCTTAGTTGTTTTGTTTGTTATTCTAAAAGAAGTAATCTATCTGAATGGGGGGAGGAGGGGCTGGGGATATTTTAGTAAGATTTGTGTCTACTAGCCTCTGCATGAGCCCTGGGATGCATGGTATGATGCAACGTCTAACGATAAGTATAATTATCACAGTTGCTAGAGAGGTAAGAACTGAGGTTATTGTTTCTTTCCATTGACTGAACCATTTTTTGAACCAATTTGCAATAGGGTTATTGAGGCCAGAACCTTAGCTAGCTTATTTGATAAAGCAGTAGGTACTTGGAGGGCTTTTGTTATGCTCCCATTGGAAGCAGTGTTGTTTAGAATAAAGGTACAACACTGGGTTTTAATTATAACACAAACACCATGTTTCCTCTGCTAATATTACATCTAGGGCTATTTTTTTAGGCCATTTGGCTGGTGGATCCTAATTGTTCAGCTATTCCTTTGACAGCATTTTTAGTATAATTAACAAACCATTGTTGATTGCAACAAACGTAGTTTATTTAATTTATGTTTTTTTTTTTTTTAATTGTTACCTACCAGAACAACATTGACTTAAATTTTGCAGCTATTTGCTCTCAGGCTTTAAATTTTTCTGGTCCTCCTTAAGGAACTCCAATTGCATCTAAGTACATATGAGAATTAAAAGACCTATAAGGAGCTTCTTTTATTTGCTGATATCATAATTTCTTCTTTTTCTGGTTGATGAAATGTTAGGGTAAAAGGGATAGAGAATTGGACTAGAGCACAAGTGCCTCTTCAATTATTTGGGAGAGTATCCAGTAAAGGGCCTCCACAATACCACCATACATCCGCTTGGGGATGAGTAAAGGTGGACTGATGAGTCAGCTCTTGGAAGTACCTGACTTTACCGCATCCTGTTAAGTGTCCAACGAACACGAAATTCTCCCCCTGTCATGAGAGACACGAAATGAACTTTGCCTTGGGAGATGGAGGCTGTATGGCCCTTGGGACTGACCTGCGAGGTGTTGAACCTTAGAAAATAGCAGCATAAGAACTTGGCACAATTCCTTATTCCAGACATTGGAATCTGAGAAAGAACCACTATGCATTCCAGGTCCACTTGATTTGGGGATGATCCAGGAGGAAAGGCGACAAGCTGGCCTCTGGTGTACTGTGCTCACAAGCCTAACAGTTGCATTTATTTAAGGCAAGAATGGAATATTTAATCAATTCTAACCAGGCATTTGCATCCTTATATCCTGTTTTAACGGCCATGGTTTGCCTTAGGTCCTTTACTTTTACCATTAAGACTTTGGTTTTGTTATTGTGTTTAGGAGGAGTGATTGATAAAGAGGTTGAATGAGTAGTAAAGTACATTTTAAAAATTTCTTTCAGATTCTTTCCTGAAATGTTAGCTCCTATACCAGAAATACGACTTAATAAAGGGGAAGAGTTTTCAGATGTTGCCCTAACAATAGTAAGCTGTATAGGATTACATTGGTTATATTGACAGCTAGAAGGAGTAATTCCTTTGGTGAAGTTGGTATATAGTTTTAAGTACTGACAACACCTGTGGAAGCAATCCATCTTAAACCTTTAGTGTTCCATATGACATTAGACTAAGCAGAAGATAGAGATTCTGTCTTAGAGGGACAAGAGTCTGATTCCTACCAATTAATACAGCTACTGTTCCTTGGATTACTAGTATCCTTAGAGGAACTCACTACATCTTCCAAATCTAGGAAGTCTAAGAGGGACAGAGACATCCTTCTGAAGCAGCAAGCTGTTCTTGGTTATGCAAATTTCCGCAAGGCATAACTAAACAGACATCAAAGCAACGACTTGAGGTGAGCCAGATCTAATCACATTAATAACAAGATGGGGAGTAGTTAAAGAGAAGAGAAAAACAAGGTAGACTAAGCTTTTCTTAGCTTTAACTTGGTAGGGTCTCATCCCAGAACAACAGCCTATGAATTTAATGGTGATGGTACTTTCTTGGCTCAAGTGTGATGTGTTCATCTCTTTTCTACTGTACGAATGGCAGTCTTGGTGGCTAGCAGTTCAAGGTAGGGTGATCTCCAGGCTGGTGCTGGTGTACCGGAAATTTTAGGGTGGCATCTGCGCTAAAAGACCTTTCGTTCTGAGGGAACGGAAAGTGGAAGATAAACCAAGTATATAAACTGATTTTTTTGTTTTAAATCTAGGGAGATTAGTAGTAGAATGTTTTTCGCTGGGGCAGTTTGGACTCTTAACAGAGTAATAGGCCTTCCTACTTTCCCTAGTAAAGGTGGGTGCCAGGGAGTATGATATTTCCATGTTATATTCAGTACCTGGGCTAATTTCCCAATGACATGTGCAGTAAAATGAGTCCTATTATTTGAATCCATGCTTTAGATGACCTATTATTTGAATTCATTCTTTGGAGGCATCTTTGTGTAATTCATCTGGACACTTTGGAATGGCCTTAAGCCTGGATTCTTTCCACAAAGGGGTAATTTTAAAAAATAGTTTATTAGTTTGCTTACATACTAACCAACTGTTTGCAATCCATTTGGCCAGGTATAAATCCCTATGCACCCATAAACTCTGAAGACTGTGTCACACATCGTTTGGGGCCCCCAATGGGTCCCTAAATACAGTTGGAAGCAGATTCCCCTCGTAAGGGGTTTGGATAACATTTCTCTCTGGTCTGGCAATATTCATTTCCCTTCCGAATTCGCTTTAGCACCTGTTTTTGTTAGTTTTTAGACCAAGGAAAGCCAAACACCATTTTATATTTGATAATGCTTCCTGTATGATTTTATACCAGATAAGCTAAGTTTCATCTTTATATTAGTGTGCTATTAATGTTAAACTTAATTTTAATGAAACCTTGAAGACATATTTATCCAAATTTAATGTGTGAACATAAGTTAAGATTTTTATACACTCTTTTTAACCCTGTATAATTTTTGTTAAAGAGCAGGTTAGTACCTTTAAAACAAACAAACTGTTGTGCTTTTAATGTCCAGTTCACAGAAAAACTGGATGATATCCCTTTAACATTAGACAATATGTTTACACACAGAAATTCCTTTATAATTAACATTTTAAGACTTAAACCTTTAAAACAAAATATATTTTTTACTTTTGTAGGTAGAAATCCACATTCTACCTTATAATCCACATTCTCCTTAGAAATCTACATTTTCCTTATAATCCTTTTACCAAAAGTATATTTTATTTTCCTTACACACCTTGCACAAAAATTGTTTCTGCAATAGTTTTACATTCAGGAGGCCTAATTACTTTTAAATTATACAACTTTTTTTGCATAAATTCCCTTTTTTATCATTTTTCATGACTTTCACAGACAATCTTTAACTTTCTGACTTGTACACATCCCTTTCTTTAAACAGCTGGTTATTTTATTTTAGCCCAAGAATTTACCATATAAGATTATTTTTACATGAATTCTCCCTTTTTTAAAAAAGATGATAACAGTTCTTTTCCAAAGCAATTTTTTTTTTTTTTGTCTGTAGACTAGACTGCCTAAGGCCACAGATTAGAAGTTAGGATAAGACATGTTACACTGTTAACTTTTAGCAAACTTTCTACTTAAGTGTTGTCCAGTAATGCATCTGTGCCATCCTCAGGTTACTGGGTTAAGGATTTTTGATAGGAAGGCTACTGGCTGTCACTGGCCTCCGTGCCTTTGGGCAAGTATTTCTAAGGCTACACCTTTGTTTACACTGACAAAAAGGTGGAATGGCTGCTTAAAAAAGTAACATTTCCACATGTTGGATTTCTAGCCTGTCTTTAAAGAGCTTTTTGTATAAGGGCTTTATTTTTACAGCATAAGAGTGTATCCATAGAGGGAGACTCCACAAACCCTTAGAGTAAGACTGTCCACTGGTACTGCTATTTTAGACCGGAATAAGGGTTTTCTCACTTAAAGGTAAATAGGTCCTGGCTTGGTTTTGCCAATGGACAAGCCCAGAAAGCGTCTTTTAAACCTATTACTGTAAAGTACTGGTGTTTCTGATAGTATAGGATTGGGAACAACAGCGTTTAAGAAGCCCATCAGGGAGTCCTTCAATTATCAATTACAGGTTTTACATTTACCCTGGCTTTAAAAGAAGAGGGCACATTGCTTTCTCTTTACTACTTCTATCTCTTCCTCTCTCTCTCTCTCTCTCTCTCTCTCTCTCTCTTTGACTCCGTATCTTTCTCTCTCTCTCTCTCTCTCTCTCTGTGTGTTCTTCTGTTCCCTCTGTCAGTCTTTCTCCTCCAGGATTTCTTTTTGTGTTCCTCTTTCTTCAAGGTTCTTTTCAACTTTCCCTTTAGGGTACTTGTTGACTATGGGTCTCGTGCCGATATTTCGCCTTAGATGGAGTTTACCACTGGCTTTAGGCGGTATTCCCACGCAACCCGACTTCGGGAAGACCCAGGCTGGTGTGCTGGGGGCGCTACCGGCTCACATGATTGATGGGCTGGGCCTCGATCAGAAGGACTCGGCCCCCCCCATGAGTGGCGCCGGGGCTCCCTCAGCCCCAGGAGTCAGCAAGTCCTGCTGCGGCTGTAACAGTGGTGGGGGTGGGCCTGCGGCCACCTGAGGGGGTGGAGGACGGGCCCCCTGAGCCACCTTCCCCGCCGGGCCTTCCCAGCTGCCCAGGAGTCGGTCGCAGCCAGTCGCTGGCTGGGGACAGTCCCCCGCTGACCCCACCCACCCACCCCTGCACCTCCTGGAGCCCACCCCCTCCGAGGAGGAGGAGGCGTCGGGGGGAGGGAGGAACGGGGGCAAGGAAAGATCCACCGGGCCACCGGCACCGCCTGACCTGCAGCAGGGTTGAATCCTTTGGCCACACTGCATGGACTCCTCACCCATTTACCTCTTAACAGTTTCACGCCCTCTTGAACTCTCTTTTAGAAGCTCTTTGACAGGTTTATCGTTCTAGTTCTCATTTCTTATTTTAAAAAATTTCTTAATATTTGGCCAATTCTTAGTGACAAAATTAAGTTTCAACACTCCCTGCCCAAGATGATCCTCAAGAATTTTGATCCGCTGTGGGAACATTTTGGCCAGGGCGGGTGTTCACGTCCCTAGGCTCCCATAGTAGCTCTAAGGATCATACCCGTTTCTTCCCGGAGAAGAGGGGAAAGGGAAGTTCTTAATACCTTTTTTTTTTTTTTTTTTTTTTTTGGCTCCATCTCATGTGTTTCCCGAATTTGGGATAAGGCTTAATTTCTCTTACCGGAAATGTCTCGCTTTTTGGGGTAAGCCTCAATTTCCCTTACTAAAAGTGTCTTGCCTTTTGGGATGAGGTTCAATTGCCTTTACTGGAAATTTCTTGCCTTTTGGGGTGAGGCTCAATTGCCCTTACTGGACATTTCTTGCCTCCCCTACTATTGGATGTTTGTGTGAGGTTCAGTCCCCCCTGAATGGAGATGTCTTAACTCTTTTTAACCTCCAAGCCACCCCAACCGAGGAATCCTTTACCGCCCCCACCCCATCCCCGCCAGACTTTCCTTGCCTTGATATATTCTGACCAAGGAATAGTTTACTGCTCCCCCATCCCACAACTTTTCTTATCTTGGTCCTGACTACCAGGGAAATATTTTACCAGCTTCCACAGTGTCTTTTTTTTTGGTCTGTGCACAGTTGCTTAGTTGCTGTGGTTTTGTAGCCTCCCCCCCTTTTTTTTCTGTGTTGCTGAGAGGCTGGCATTGTTCATCACATAGGGTAGGTCTCAATCCCTTACCCACAGGCTGCTGTAATGAAGCAGCAGGACGTGTCTCCTCACGAGAGAGGGCCGGAGACTGCCTGGGGGAGAATGGTGAATCCCAGATGAGCCCCCAGAATTGCTGTAAGTAAAATTTCAATGCCACAAAAGAAATAGCACTCAAAGATAAATCCTCTCAGCAAGGCAGTTTACTTCCATAGAAGAGTGCGGTGCATGGATGGAGCAATGATGGTAGCGGCACACTTGGACAAGGAGGGAAGGGGTACTTACGCCTGACAGGGTCATCCCTACTGCAGTGTCATTCTCCTGTTGGTTAAGGTTAGACCGCACAAGCTAAACTAATCCCAATTGGCTATTTTAAAAAGAGCAGGAGTCCAAGCTGGAGGGGTGGGTTAGAGCAGGTAGCCAAGGAGAACTAGGTGACTGGGATGCGTCAGGATGGAGTGGGGTGAGGGGGAAGAGATGTGAACTACTAATTAGAACCTATGCAGAAGGTTGATTACTGGAATTACAAGAAAGTTAAACTTTAAAATAGAGAATTAAAGAATAAGAAAGCTGAACATACTGACATACTGATGCTTTGAAGAAAAACTTGGGGTTCACTATAACAGTTCCAAAGAAGTTTCTTTTTCTCTCTCTCACACACACAGACACATACACAGGTGCATTATATCAGGTGGAACATCGGCATATCCGTGGTAGGATCACAATCATTCAGAGCTTATGAAGTTCATGATACCTAGGGGATTGATTCAGCTTTCAAGTAGCTGTGGACAGTAAGATTAAAAGGACTGCTCTCCTTGGGGACTTTGAAATAATGACATTATTGGTTATTATTTGAGCAGCATGGAGAGATGTGTGAAACCTGAAATGCAGACCATTTTAATAGTTGCATTTAGAATGGATGATAGTTGCAAAAATCACTACCTCTTTACCTTACCACCCAGAATGACAACGGGGTGCTAGGATTAAGTGGACTTCAGTATTCTGTATCCGATGTGAAAACATTATAGTTGATGGCTCAGGATCAGTGCAGGGATGGTAAAGGGACAGAGGATGGAACTATGAAATCAGAATATTGGCACACCTGGTCATTAGATCAAGTCTAGCAAAGGAGTTTAAAAAATATCAGTCTCCAGGCACCATGCATGGAGATTTTCATTCTGCACCTCTGGGGGTGGAATCCCATCAGCTGAGTGTGATAGCTAGCTAGGATTGGGTAGTTTGGATTCGGATGGTGTCAGAAAGACCAGAGAGTAAATCTCTTGGGTAATGAATATCTACAAAACCTTAGGTAAGACACATTTTCTCTGAGTCTCAATTTCCTTTTTCTGTGGTCATTGTCTTTACTGGATGGTGGACAACTTGAGGGCAGGAGCTCTGTGTTCTCTTTATCATTAGCTACTTGCATTGTGCTAGACAGATAGTAGGACCCTAGTTAAACAGTTTGGAATAAGTGAATGAATGAATGAGTAATGGATGAGTGAAAGATGAATGAATGAATGTTGGAAGGAAAGGATATATGAATGATATCTCATCAACTTATTGTATGTATTAAATGAGGCAATTGTATGTATTACGCCTGCCAGTGGGGATTCTAAGAAGTTTCTGTCTCCCTTTTCCATTTTTATATTCTACTATCCAGCATGCCCATTGTGTGGTATTGTTTTTATATTTCTATCTCTTCCTTTTGTCTTTTTGAAAGAGGAAAGAGGGGCTCAGTCCTTACTCCTGTTTTCTGTTTCACTTGCATCTACCCACAGCAGGTTCCTTAGCATACATTATTAGCTCACCTAGACTTACAAACTACCCTTCTAACTCAAATCCTTTCTGTTTCCCTAAAGAAAATGTTTTTCTCTTAGAAAATTTTAGAACAACAATAACCTAGGTTTCGAAGAAATGAAAAGTAAAGATTTTAACCACACTTGTGTGTTTCAATTATTAGTGTTTTCCCTGTGGTCCATTCATGTGGATAAGAGACATCTCTACGTTCTTATCTTGTCAGAAATATAGCCCCTTCCCCTTCCTCTCATCTGATTAGGCATTCTCCTCCTTTGGAAGCTTCATCCCATTTGGCTAATGCATCTTGACAACTCCTTTAATAAGAATGCTTGGTGTTTGCATTCAAGGATGTGTAGGAGTTGACAGAAATCTACCTTGTAATCTTTCCATGGCTTGAAAATAAAACACTTCACCCAGGGAGACCTAGCACCTGCATCTCTCAAGTCAAAATGGCAAGAAAGCTTGAGGGGAGAGAGATGACCATTGATTTAACAGAAACAGTTTTGTTTGTGTTTTTTTCTTCTCTTTCTTGTGAAAAAGTTAGCAGAGGGAGGGAAAATTTGGGAAGCAGAAAATGTTTCAATCTACCTAAAAAAGAGGAAAATAATAACCCAACAACAAGAAAAGCCAAGAGAATATGAGAAGGCAGCCTCCTTTTGAAATAGATTAAAGGCTTTATTATAAGAGCAGCATAGGACAAAGGTGTCTCTGCAGGACTGGGAACTTCAGCAAAGCACATAAAACCTGATTCTCAGACAGGCCTGGAAGAGCCACTCCACAAAGCAGTGTGTGCCTAGGCACCTCTTCTAAATTCAGGAGAGCTCTGCAGTCATTTCTTTTGGGGACAAGCCTTATGGGGCTGGTGTAATCAGGGATATAACTAGGAATCTCCTGTAAAGAATAAGTGTAGACCAGGTCAAACAGAACTGTTGTGGTGCATTTGTTCTCCACAGTCCCAGGGTCTCAGGCCCCTTGTCCTCTGTGGTCATAGAATAGCCTGGGACACCACTGTGGGCTATTGTGATCATGGGTGCCACTTACTGAATATTTTTGCAGCCTGAGCACTTCCTGTGGTAGGATTGTACTTCCTCCTTGGTCGAGAAGAACATTGACTAGTGCTGGACAATAAGAGGCAGCTACAAATGACATGTGTCACCCTGTGGGTAGGCTAAACATTTTACTTCCAGTGCGAGACCCTCCTGGGTGCTCTCTTTTCTCTATCATGACAACCAGTGACTTTCAAGATTGTGACTGCTCCCTCAGAGGTCCCTGAGTGAGTGGATGAAGAAAGCTCCTCCCTGTCACACCTGTGACAGATGTCTATTGTGAATGAGAAATACACTTTTGCTGCTTTAAGTCACTGAGGCTTTCATGTTGTTGGCTATTTCAGCATAACCTACTTATCCTGACTGTTACAGAGTCTGATCCTAATGCAAAACTAACCAGGAATTGAAGGCTTTTATCTGTGGCCCTTGATTTTTGAAGGTGAACATTCTGCAGGGCAGTTTGGGTCAGTGGCAATAAGGGAATGGTGGTCATTAATCCCCGGATCACTTAGGAGCACAAATAAGACCGCCAACTGATGCCAGGCTGCACAACAGGACACTAGGTCACTAGGAGAGTCAGAAGAGCATAACTCCTGCTGAATCTTAGGAAGCACAGCAACACGTGATCTGGGGCCTGGCAGCAGCTATGGACTCAGTAAACAGCCCTGAAATGTGAGGTCTCCAGGCAGATCTTTCTGATGCTCTCTTTGGTTGCAGTCGGCTTTGCTTTATTTATGCAAAGAGTATATCCCTGGGGGGGAAATCAAGTCATATCATAAATGCATCAGAGGAGCTTACTATTTAAAGAAATCTATGGTGAATCCTTTTGTGAAGGAATAATCATCCACCTGATTTGCATTTGCTTTGTAAATTTTGTTTGTATATCAGGTTTTATGAATTTGGGGCACATTATAATTCATAGCATCAAACAGAGTCCAACAGAGCTTAATTTTCATCTTAGGTCAGCTAAAACACAAAGCTTGATTTTTTAAGGGGGTGCAGAGTGAGGGGCCAACTGAGGAGGAATTTTTTGCCTAGAAATCTCTGCAACTTCAGAATGGAGGTACAAGGTAGATGGTGGTTACTCCCCTGGATGGAGTCAGACTTGATATAAGGGAGGTCAAAGAAGGGAAGGGATACGAGGAGTAGAAAGGAAAACCTTAATTGGGCCATGCTTCGATTTTAGGATTGGCCTTATATTACGACAAGGAATTTGGGGAAATACACCTAGTCCTCTGTTCAGGCCCCAAATGAAGCAAGGCAAGAGAGAGCACATCCTTACGTACTGAGTATGACTAAACAGGGAGTTGGGGTTCGCTCTTGACTCCACAGTGTGAGGACCATGCCATGGTGGACACTCGTCTAAGGCAGATAGGAGATGAAACAGCCACTTGACCACATGCCACTTACGGGCTGCATCTCTTTGACAAGGTTTGCATCTGTGAAATTGTATTGTTCTCATTTTAATCTTTCTGAGACTCGGTTTTCCATCCATATGCTTGAGGTCTTTGTTCCTCCTGGCAGGACTTGTGTAAGGATCGAGAGACCATGAATGTCAAGTATGTTAATATTATAGCTGACCTCAGATAGGACTAAGGAAATTAAAACTATCAATATTGCTACCTATGTATTTTTTCTGAGATTCTAAATGTTAAAGTGTTAGTATAGTGTGGAGTCCATGACGGATTTTTATAGATATCTGTGGGTAGAATGAACCATCTCGTAGCCCAGGAAGCATGGGAATGAACACCAGATGTGAGTGCTGAGGGTTATGGAGCCTCTGTGAATCTTACACCTTTCCTCCCTGGCATTACAAATGCCCACCATTTCCCCCTGAACACGTCTGCTTCACAGAATCCACATTGCTTACAAAGATTAAAATCATTTTCAATGATTCCATGTTTTTTTCTTTCGTCCTTTCTGCCTGGCCACATCAGGTTATCTGACCATGTGACGTCAGCAACTCAAAGAGCTCTTCCTTTTTTCCCTTTCCTTTTCTTTCTTTCCTTGTTTTTTTTATCCCCCTGTTGTCAGAGCCCTAGGAGTTTCTTTTCCCTTTTTAATTAAGAGCGAATGAAGGTAACAAAATGTTTTATAACTGGAGAGAATTCACCAGCAGGACACCAAGGCAGAAATCCACATCCTGAAAGAATTGCAGACAGACACCAGATCAGCGCTGTGGGGAGTGTGTCCCGCACGCACTCTGCTTCCCGCTGACTGTTGGCCCAGCCGTCCCTCTGCCATCAGCCTGGAAGCTTTACCTCTGGCGGAAGTCTCCCCGTCTTTTGTTAGGAAAAGCTACAATTGGAAGCCTGCTTTCTAAAGCATTTTAAAACACGCAGTGTGCTTCCCTGAACTACGCCTGTGCCTGCAATAGTCCTGTAAGTTAATTCCTGCTGCCCAGGGAAGTGTCCTAATTTTCTCTGACTTTCACTGACCTACTCCTCATTGTGTACCTGGCTGTCTTTAAGCTGGGGGACGGTTTGAGGTTGGAACAGCAAATTGCATGGAAGAGCCTGTCAGATGGGTATCTATGTGCTGATGCAAAGCCAGATTGAGGCTAAGAGGAAGAGTGTGAGCAGAAGAAAGAATACAATCCTCCTGCAGACAGTGGTGTGGAAAGGGATGTCCTTTCTGGCGCTGACACTGTGCTTTGTTTCAGTGCCCTGGCTGTGCCATCCTGGCAGCTCTGGGGCTTTCTGACAGTCCTGAGAATGGAGGACAAGCCCCCAGGGACGTCTTTGGAGCCCTAATTTCGGTGCACTGCTTTCATGGGCTGTTTTCCACACCACACTTGGAAGATGGCATTATGAGACTGCTTCCAAGAACAGCGTGCTTTTATTAAAATCCTAGACCAAATTGCCTCCATGTTGACCTCTTTGTCATGAGACACAATGGGTTATTACATTTGTGATTAAAAAAAATCCGTCATTGGTGTGTTTTACCTTTTCAGTTTTCTAGGAAGGTGATCATGATGCCAGTTCTCCGGGGAACAGAAGGATGAAGAAGTGAGCATATTTTGTGTTTTAAGGAACTTGTCCCTCAGAGAAGGTTGGCCCTTTTTTCTGAGTTCACTGCTGACCTTGTGGCTCAGATGGCCGTAGAAGTTCACTGAGCTGACCGTATACATGCTGTTTCAGTTCTGCACAGCACGAGTGAAGCAAATGGACAGACCAACTTCTTAAGCCAGTGACTATAGAGATGAATACAGATAATTCTGGAGTTTTTAGAAAATCCAAACACTTATCTACACCACGGCTATTCACATAATACCTCAGCAGCTTCTTGCTTCATGTTAGCTTTGAGCATACTCTCTATTTGGACCTCAATGTTTCAGAAATGACTTTTCCCTCCTTTAAAACATATCGAACACAGAACTGAGCTCTTGAAACTCAACGTTTGTGTGACAAAGCTATAGCCCAAGCTTTTAGCTCACCTCGGTTACTCAGATGATGGAGAGGACAAGGATAAGGATTCCTTTTCTGTGAGGCTAAACCGATGAAGTTGTAGGATGACAGATACAGTCTAAGGGTCAGTTCCTGGCTGTTCTTCCCAGCGGCCCTCTGCCTTACCCCTACCCTGCTGGGACAGCCCCTGACTGGTTTCTTCATTCCCAGTCTCTAGTCTCCAGTCTGCTCTGACCTCTGCTCTACTTCTTCGTGCTAGAAGAGTGATTTGATCATGTCTTTCCTCTCCTTGAGCAAACCATAATGAATTTTTCCTCCAATGGCCAGTCCTGTCTTATCTTGGCATTTGAGGCTCTTTATTAAGAAGTGACCCTTTTTTTTAAACCATTCTCCACTGCTAGAGTCTCATATGAACTTTTTATGGAAACTAAATGCCATCACAGAAGGACCTCTTATACTTTCTTCAGTCTGGGGACTTGGTCAAGTATCTTTCTGTCTCCCTGTAAAGTGTTTTCACCCTGCATTTTTGCCTATCACAATTGTACAGTTTCCTCAAGGCACAGCTATGTGCCACTTCTCTTAAGAATTCCCTGATGGAGGTATCATTTATTGTTGCCAAGTGACTGGTGTTATATTCGCAGCCCTTGGACAAGACTCTGAGACTCCCCTTGGTCTGAGTTACTTTTCTATGTATAACCACTAAGCACCCTTCATCTTAATCCCATAAAAGAAAGTGACCTGATACTTACATGTCAATCTCACATGGGCATTATCCCAATGTATGCTCTGTGGCATTGAGTTGTTTTCATATATGTTTAATTATAAGCACCAGCAAGCATAGAACCATTTCCTATGATTAATATCCTTCATAGCAATTAGGTCCGTGAATTGTAAAATTTGTCCCATAAGTATGTGATTGAAGAGCTGAATAAAATCACCTCTAGTCAAAACTCTACATGATGGTGATACTATGATTTGAAAAATAATAAACTGAGATGGGGAACTCCTTGACAACAGTTCACTGCACTGTTTCTAACATTTAACCTGGAGTATAAATAAGTGGATTTTAGTAAATCAACGTCTCTTTGAAGTTAACTGAATGCTAGCTGTGTTCTGGGATGAAAGGGTTCATGCATCTCTGTTAAGAAATGCAGAACAGATAATGGCCGCCAAGTCAATCAAGTCAGTGCCTCATCTTGAACTGGGTGAGCGGTCCCTAAACATTTGTTATGTAGTTTCTTCAGCAGACTGTTTATGTCTAATGTGTTCTTTCTTTCTTGAAAGAAAAGGGTATTTGCATTTTTGATTTACAGTTTTATTACTTACCATGTCCCTGACCTTTACAAGCATTATCTCAATTAATTCTTATAACAGTTCTATGACTTAGAGTTATAATGCACATTTTAAAGTTGAGAAAACTAAGAATGCAAGTAAGTTGGCCTACGTCACAAAGCTAAGTGAGCTGTAGAGCAATTATTTTAACCCAAGCCCATCTGATTCCAAAATTTAAGTTCTCTCTACTACTGGAAGTGGTTTCTACATGTGCTTTACATTTTCCTGCTTCTTGAAATCTTGGAGTCTGTGCACGCTCATCCCTAAGCCTGTAATACCTTTTCCCCATTCCGTATCTCCAAAAGGGTCCCTCCTTATTCCTAATCCCTGTTCTGTTTCAAAGTAGCTGTTATTTTCTTGAGAATTCTCACAACATTTAGATTTTTATCTCAAACTCCTTAACATAATTGTTTTCATCCGTATAATATAGTCATGTGACTCTTTATGTATGACATCTTTTTTTTCCACATAGGAAGCTCCTTGAGGGCAGAAGTGATGCCCTTTGATTCATTTTGTATTCTTCAAGATTGACTAGAACAGTGCAGTCACTCTGTAAATTTATGCGGTGGATAGGGTCAGGGAAGAAAGGAGAAAGAGAAAGGAAGAGAGGAAGGAATCAAAGAACAATAGAAGACAGTATATAATTAAGTGTTAAATTGTGTGGTTCAGACTAATTATAAATTCTTTTAAAAGAAATGCAATTTTATTACTTTCAAGAACATAAAGTTAAGTTAATTAATGGCTAACAAAATGTTGTCAAGTAGCTGTCTTGTCATTTCCACTGTAATTAATCAATGCTTTTGGCATAAATGAAAAAGTGGACTTAAGCCCAGCCCATCTCCAGATTATTGAGAATTTTAAATTAGCACAGTCTGAAATAATGAGGTTACCTCCACCCCTGGGTTAGCAGAAGTCTTAAGATGAAAGCATATGTTGGTAAAGAAGACATAAGAAATTTTAAAACTTTCCTTTTAATGGTACTAATAAGGGCCTTGCCTCGTTAACAGGCAGGTGTTAATGGGCAGCTTTAACAAAAGCACATATAGGACCTTACTCGCCAAAATTATAACACATTTGCTTAGAAGTTCGAATTCTTTCTTAATTCCTCTTCTTTTAATGACTCATTAATTCATTTTTTTTTTTAAAGAGGATCTAAAAAGGCTATTTAGAAAAAGCTAAAGCCATATACAGCAGTGAAGCTGTGGCAGCCCAGC
This sequence comes from Cheracebus regulus, assembly GCA_963574635.1. Lineage (NCBI taxonomy): Eukaryota > Metazoa > Chordata > Mammalia > Primates > Pitheciidae > Cheracebus > Cheracebus regulus. Next base: position 427 of record CAUYQU010015888.1, on the reverse strand, counting down.
ACAAAGTGGGTGGGAAGAAGGGGCTAGAAGAAGGAGCTGGAAGTGGTCGGACAGGTTGCGGGAGCCATTTGGTATAGCATAAGGAAGAGGAAGCACAGCCGAGTAGCCTCGGGTTTCTTTCTTAGGTGACTCTTTGGAAAAGATCGGCGAACAGAGAGGGATACAGAGATACACAGACCAGCTCCATTGTAGAGACCACAACCCTGGTGGTGCTGCAGGCATTAAGAACAGCCAGAGATAGAATGCAAAGTGGGACTATCAGTGTCTAAGATAAACTTAGAAGTTTATCTAAGAAATTGTTTTGAGACGTCATATCCAAAGAAGTCAGAGAACCACTTGAAGAGATTGGTGTCAAGGAACCTAAAAGAAAAGATTTTTAAGAACTGAAAAGAAGCCGTTAGCTGTTGTGCTTAGAGGGTCACTGATG
>CAUYQU010015887.1:0-15101 GCA_963574635.1 Cheracebus regulus | reverse complement strand
GGTGAATCTGACGAGTATGTGCCTTGGGGTTGCTCTTCTTGAGGAATATCTTTGTGGTGTTCTCTGTATTTCCTGGACTTGAATATTGGCCTGCCTTGCTAGGTTGGGGAAGTTTTCCTGGATAATATCCTGAAGAGTATTCTCCAGCTTGGATTCGTTCTCTTCGTCACATTCAGGTACACCTATCAAACGTAGATTAGGTCTTTTCACATAGTCCCATATTTCTTGGAGACTTTGTTCATTCCTTTTTATCCTTTTTTCTCTAATCTTGCTTTCTGGTTTTATTTCATTGAGTTGATCTTCGACCACTGATATCCTTTCTTCTGCTTGGTCAATTTGGCTGTTGAAACTTGTACATGCTTCGCGAAGTTATCGTGTTGTGTTTTTCAGCTCCATCAATTCACTTATATTCTTCTCTAAGTTGTCCATTCTTGTTAACATTTTGTTAAATCTTCTTTCAAGGTTCTTAGTTTCTTTGCATTGGATTAGAATATGTTCTTTTAGCTCACAGAGGTTTCTTAGTCTCCACCTTCTGACGCCGGATTCTGTGAGTTCATCACACGCATCCTCCATTAAGCCTTGTTGTCTTGCTGATGAGGAGCTGCGATCCCTGGTAGGAGGAGAGGCATTCTGATTTCGGGTGTTCTCAGCCTTTTTGCACTGGTATTTTTAAGGATTTATTCTTGGCTTAGTTTCATTAACTCTGAAATAATCTATCAAGTCATTTGGATCGTGTCATGAAACTTAAAGAGATGAACAGGCAATAAAACCTAACCCACACTGTAATGTACAGAATAATGGACCCAAAGGTATGTTTATGTTTCAATCTCCAGAACATGTAAATATGACTTTACATGGTATAAAAGTGAATATTACTTTATACTGCAAAATATGATTGTGTTTAAGATCATTGTGTATCCTTAAAGAGACAAATTAACAGACACACAAGATGATGTGAAGACTAAGAGAGACATTGGAGTAATGTGGCCACAAACTTCCAAGGAATGGCAACAGTCACCAGAAGCTAGACAAGGCAAGACAGTGTCCCTCAGAGGCTGCAGAGGAAATGAGATCTTGCCAATACTTTAACTTTGGATTTCTGGCCTCCAGAGCTGTGAGAATACTTTTTTGTTGTTTTAAGTGACTGTTTGTGGTAACTAGTTACAGAAGCCACAGGAAACCAACACATCCTCTTTCCATTAGTAGATGATAATACTGGAAATCATGTTGTAGACTTCACAAGTTTGAGGCCAATTAAAAGAACATATGTATGTGTTATACCTTTTGTTTGTTTTGAAACTTTCTATTTAATGTTGAGTAGATACAAAATAATGCTTATAAAACACATGTAAGGAAAAAGAATCACAGTACAACAAACAACTATGTACTCATCAGTCAGTTAGAAAATAAACATCATCATTTACTTGGTGCCCCTCACCAATCCCATCCATAGCTCTTCCTTTTCAGATGAATTATTTATCTAATTTTTCTGTTTATCACTATCATATCTTAAAAATATTTTTTTATATTTTTAAATAAGATGTTATTGAATATTTTTAAATTTTATATTGATGAAATCAATGTATGCTTCTGAAAGTTGTATATTTCTACTCAACATAAAATTCTAGAAATTCACTTATGTTGCTGCACGTAATTTATTCTTTTTTTTTTCTACTGTATGATATTGCAGTACCTCAATTTTAGACTACTGATATGGTTTGGCTGTGGCCCCACCCAAATCTCATATTGAATTGTAGCTCCCATAATCTTCACATGCCATGGGAAGGATGTGGTGGAGGTAATAGAATAATGAAAATGCCTCATTATTCTCTTCTGCCACTATGTTAAGAAGGACGTGGTTGCTTCCCCTTCCACAGTGATTGTAAGTTTCCTGAGGCCTCACCAGCCATGCTGAGCTGTGATCAATTGAACTTTACTTTATAAATTACCGAGTCTTGGGTACATCTTTGCTAGCAGCATGAGATTGGACTAACACAACCATAATTTATTTCTGCATTATATTGTTGATGGGTTTGTGGTTTATTTTAGTTTGATATTAAAAAAATCTTTGCTTCCCTATCTTGGCGAATTTGTACAAGAATTTGTTGCAATGTATACCTACAAGTAGAATTACTTGTGTCATTGTGTATAAATGTTTCCAGGTAATTAGAATTTTTTAAAAAGGTTGAATCAAACTCCCATAGAAGTAAACAATAGTTACAGTTTCTCCAAATCTTTCTCAGTACTTTATATTATCAGACTTTTTAATGTGTGCCAAACACTTGGTTACAAAATGATATCACAATATAGCTTGTCAATGCTTACATGCTATTATACATTTATTGGCCATTTGGGTGTTATTCATCTTTGATAGTTTTATTAAAATCTCTTGATTAGTTTCTGTATTTGTGTTTGTTTATATTGATTTATAGGTACTCTTTATATTGTTGTAATTCTAATCCTTATTAGTTGTCTGTATTACAGATAACATCTCTCACCTGTTATGTTTAGTGTTTACTTATTTTATAGTGTCTTTGTTTTAAAAAGCTCTTATTTTAATGAGTAGAATCATCTAAATTTTCATTTGTAATTGTTGTTGGGTCTTCTTTATGAAGTTCATCTTACAAATTTAGGTTTTTATTATATCAGGAATTTATTTTTGATGTGCTGTGTATGGTAAGACTTTTATTTCATATAAGTTGACAATGATCCTGGGGGCTTTTATTAATAGTTAGCTAAATAAGTAAGTAATTTCTTTCACTTGTGATCTAATATAACAGCTCTACAATAAATCAAAATGCAATAAATGTTGCATGGCTTAGTTACTAAACTTCGAGAAACTATATAGGCCATTAAGTCAGGGCATATATAATTAGTGCCTAGGTTTCTTTGGTGCAAGCTAATATTTTAAGGCAATATTTTAAATTCATCTTTTTCCCTTTGGGATCTCAGAAAAGTAACAAATTCATCTGTTCTATATGTGTCCTTCAAGAAAAAAGTATTTGTTTTTAGTAGCTTGTGGTTTACTCTTTTATTCAAATTCAAGCATCTATTTACCACCATCTATATCTAAACACTATATTACACAGTTTAAATATTACAGTAAATAATATTCCTGAACCTGGATATCATCAGCCTACGATTTAACAGGAAAAATGGCCACTGAATGAATTCCTGTAATGGCAATGAAAATAGTGAAACATAGATGTACACAATGCTACCAAAGTGTATGTCAAAGTGGAATCAATATTTTAAATATTTATAAGTGTGGGAAATTTGAGGAAACCTGTCTTGGTTCTTTTGGAAAACCTTCCCAGTTGCCTGAATAACATGACAATGTTGTACTAGACTGTGATTTCTCCTATAAAATAAATATTACTGCTATAAATATACATGCTTATTTCCCCCTTATCATAAGCCATATTGTGAGAAAGTTGAGGCCTCATGCAGAGGTCATGTGAAAAATCTCAGCTAGCCACCTCACAACAGCCAGCATAAATTGCCAGACATGTGAGTGAGTAAACCTCCAGTTTATTCCAGTTCCAGGTTGTCAAGTCAATGTAAGCATTTAGTCTTTCCAGCCGTATTTTTTTGGGTCTTGTCCAAATTCCTGATTCTCAAAATCTGTGATAATAAAATAACTGTTTTAATCTACTAAATTTTGAAGTGTTTTGTTATACAGTGATTGTAATTTGAGTAATTCTAAATTATATGATAAGCTTTGAAGAGAAGGGGATATGTATTGTGATTCTTTTATTCTTACATAGTCCTCTAGAGCAAATAAGGGAGAAAAATTGCACTACAGTTTCATTAGTTCTTCTCTCAACCAAAGAGGAGCTCTGTATCTTTGTTCACAGCTTTCTAATTCAGGGTTTCCAACGATTTACAACCATCGCCCAAGTGGAGTCTTTAACTACGACCAATCTATAGTAACTCATGTTTTATGGGAATAAAAGAATTATAATCATGCCATCTTACTTTATCATCTACCCTCTTCCAAGTTATTAGCCAAATTGTGGTTAATTTTCAAGATTCAGTCAAAAGCTAGAAGGAGGAGAAGTTCCTTAAATCCTCTAACTTAAGCCAAGCCAGTAGTCTAACCCATTTCCACAGCATTCCTAAAATTAGAGTTTGATGCTCAAATCCAGTTTTACTGGAGTGTGCTTTGGCTTTATTTGGCACTGATTAACCTGTGCTTTTAACTGTCTTGAGGCCTCTTTTCAGAGAAGGAGATTGGGAATTAGTTAAACGGGCCTTCATGGGTCCGTTAGTCAAATGCAACTTATTATTTCTAACTTCACCACTATTTCATAGTAAGCAGAGAGGATCCATTAACTTCTAATTGTAGACTTCACATAATATAAGTTAGTTTCTCATCAACTACCAAAGTTTATTATTTGGAAAAAACTGGTAACTGTAATTATGGTAAAGATAATAGCATCTAGAATTTATTGAGAACTTTTCGTGTACTGGCCTTTTTCTAAACCACCTTGCGTGTGTTCTGTCTTCTGATAGCTCCATCACAACTAGGAGGCAAGCATTAGATAATATTTTAAAGGGCATATTTCTATTTTGGGGCATGAGAAAACTAAGAAGCAATAATTTGTTTTAAGCCACACAGCTAGTGAGCAGCAGCACCAGAATAAATTTAAACTATCTGATTAGAAGTAATTACTTCCTCACCTACATTTTCCTGAAACTGGAAGTACATTGTTGATTTTGTTGTTGTTGTTCAATAAATTATTGATTTTGTTGTTGTTGTTCAAGATTATTTCCATCTTCAAGCACATTCATTGTGACCAGTTTCTTACCCTGTTGGAGGACTAAATTTGGGTATAAAAACTGTTTTCATTTAGCAGGTACTTTTCATTATTGAAAGCTCAGCTTAAAGGTTTTCAGTACAAAGCATACACAGGGTTTTCTGAGGTCACATAAAGCATTTTACCTAGCCTGGCCTAAACATAAAACCAATTTGTTTATTGTAAATTCAATTTTTTAATTCTTTGGTTGATTATTTCTTGTAGTGGACAGCTGATGTGTCACTTCACAGGTACTTGGACTTTAGATTGACCCAGAAAAAAGATCTAACCTGTTTGAACATAATATTTATTCACAGAATAGAGTTGATGGAATTTAGTCACAGAACACAAAGTGAAATGAATTACATGAGGCAGGAGATAACTATGTCAAATACATAGCCATTTCCTACAATAATACTGTTAGTTCTGATAAAATTTATGATAAACTGTACTGACATAAAAAAAGACACATTGGGTGATTACATATGTTTCTTTTTTCAACTGTAAATACTATTACATGGTGTTGACCACTGGTTACACAGACTGCTATAGGACATGCAATTACTTTTTCTGTCTCATGGCTAATTTAAAGTTGTCTTTGGAAATTAAATAATGTGTGTCAGAGAACTTGAGAAAGTTTAGTATTTATACCTGCTACATTGAAATGTTTATAAGCTTTCCTGTCTTTTTGAATTATTTGTATTTATAATAAACTTGTTTGTTAATGCATAAAATGGTTTCTAGAAAAATTTGAGAAATGATTATTCTATATACAATTAAATGAAGAGCAACTATTAGTGGAATGTTTTGATTTCAAATCATATAAATTCAAGGGCTTTGTAGACATTTCAAGAAACAAAATTATACAATTATATAAAAATATTCAAGTACAAAGTTTCAAAATAATATTGATATGTATTCCCATAACAAAACAGATTGCACAATTATATACCTTTTAGAGTGTGCTGGATTGGCTTGTATTATCTTCATTTTGAAAGCTACAGCTGTGTAAAAATTAGAATACGTGAATAGAATGATATTATTAATTTAAATACTACCAGAGATGAAATAAATGAAGATACTAAATGTTAATAATTGTGAAGTTTCAGCAAAAACATTTGATTAAATAACTAATTTTAAATTGCCTCCTCTGCTCTCATCTTCTCTTGAACTGATAATAAGGATAGTATATGACACTGAGTTCAAGGTAGGGAGTAAGAGGCGGAAATGATTGCATTCTTTGGTATATATGTAAAATTTGTCTTAGTTTTTCAGTGGAAAGTTTTATTTGATTTCTATTTGGAAAATTAAAACAGACCAGTGTCTTCCATCAGTCTTTCCCAGTCTCTTCCTACTCCAATGCAACTATTCTAAACATTTTCTCTGACCTATTTTTCTTCTCCAATTGTACTATTTCATGCCTTTCTTTCCTGCCTACTCACCCTACTTGTTTTCATAGTGCACAACTTTACTTACTTTTCAAAGTAGTGCATTGTAATAACATAAATCAAGTACTTTTATATATGTTATTATAAAAAGGGAAGAAAATAATTATTTTTAGTATTGAATGTGCACTGATAGACTAAACTCAAAGGATAATGTTCAATCATTATAGATAACTGGTGGGAAAAAAGATTTCAGGATTTCAGGGCAGTGAAAGGATTCTGAATTATAGACTGAGTAGTGTGTTTCTGACCCTCTGGTATAAAAATATTGCTTTATAGTGAATAAGAAAAATAATAACATTGTTATCATAATGAATCATAAGTTAAAAAACTTAGTTATAATGAAATTTTGGTTAATTCTTCATTATAAGCCACTAAATTAGAAACTTTATCATTATTTCAAACTAATATGAAGTTGTTGGCAAAATTGCTCCCCTTTTACAGATAGTGAAAACAATGTAAATAACTACAGTGTTCTGACAGTGATAGTTCTTCAAATCATAGATTTTTTTGTTTGTCAAAACAAATAGCAAGATTTTATTTTTTTTCAATAGAGTCAAAATTCCCAATGACGATAGCGAAGAAATTAACTTTCACTACAGTTAGTACAATTGTATTGGTCCAATTTGAGTCTCACATGCATTCATTCATGAAGAACTGCATTCATAAATATCTCCTCTGTCATATAGTGAAGATACAATGATGGACAAAACAGCAATGTCTACATTTCTGAAATAAAGAAGACCAGCATCAAGCAGGTCATCACCACTGTGAGGATTACCACAAGCATGCATACAAAATTGAATGAGAGTGTAGTCTGACATCCACAGCACTTTAAAAAGAAGTTACATAGTATCACAACTCTCGGCAAAGATTCTTGGGAAGTATTTTTCTAAAGTTTTAACAGAAGTACAGAATATTTTAAATGTTATGTTATTAAAGTGTTATGACAAGTGTCAGAAATATACATAAAAGATGAATTGACATTATCATAAACCTGTAATACATATAGGCAAAAATTATTTCTAAAAGATACTTTATAAAATTTATTAGCAACTTTCAGTTGATTTCAGAATCATTCTGTTCATCTTAAAGAGGCTCTTGGATGCTAGAAATGTTTCCATTTGTATTTTAGTCCAAGAGTTTTACTTTGCTTCTATGCAATGGAGTTTATAAATTATGCCTTATAATATTTCACACTTGATAATTTGAGAGAGAGTTTATGTGGGACATGGTAGTACACAGAATTAGTCACTAATTTGTTTTTAAAAGCACCATTATCCTAAGAGTTGAAAAGATTAGTAGATTAGGACTGTTCAAATAATGATGCATGATGTGTTAAAATCCTCCACATTTGTTAAACAATGGTTTTATGATAAAGGAAGCCATTAATAGCTGCTCACCCAGCATCAAATAAATCAACCTTCTTTACCAACAGAAGAACATGATTTATTGCAGCAATAATATGATTAGCCAAAACTCATTTTCTGGCCTCCTATAAGCTAGAATAAATTGTCAGTTCTGTTCTGATCAATAAAACCTTAGGGAAAGTCTTACAACTTCAGAAAAAAGGCATTTCTTTCTTCTTTCTTCTTGGAATTCAGATAGGAGGAGCTGACTAGCCATCTTTTAAAATTATTTGTATGAATTTAAGAAGTACAAATGCACTTTTTGTTACATGGATATAGTGTGTAATGGTGAAGTCTGCACTTCTAATGTAACCATCATCCAAATAACATACATTGTACCAATTATAAGTAATGATGATCATAAGAGCAGTAGAGCAAAATTTAGAATGAATCTAGGAAATTGATACTTTGTGGACCTGTGCAAGTCACCATAGATGGGACTTATTGTTTCTAAGAAATATTTATTAAGCCACTGTAGTTGGGTAACTGTTGAATACAGTTGAACTGAAGCAATAACCAAATGAAGAGTTTTGTTTCCATAATAACTTACAATATGTTAAGTTTTAGTGGTTCTCAAATAGACATTTGGCCAAATAATCATTTTTTTCAAAGAATAATGTTTAACATATCAATAGATAACAGTAAAACCAATTTGTAAAAGTACAACATTATCAATATTTTGTTTGATTAAAATGGTTATGTTCTTTCTTTTTTAAAGGCTTTGTTAAAGTATAATTCATATTTTTAAAATTGCACACATTTAATGTGTACAGTTTGATGACTTTGGACATACCTGTGATACCATCACCACAACCAAGGTAATAGACATGTGCAACATCTCTCAAAGTTTCCTTGTGTCCATTTATTTATTTAGTTAGTTTGTTTTGGGTGTGTGTCTATTTGTGAGTGTATGTATGTGGTAAGAATACCTAAGATCTACCCTCTTAAACTTTGAAGTGCCTGATACTGTATTGTTAATTATAGGTGGATGTTATACAGGTCTTCAGAAATTACTCATCTAGGACAACTGAACTGTATGCCTAATAAACAACTCCCTATTTCCTCCACTCATCAGCTCTTGTTGATTATTGTTGTATGTTTTGCTTCTGTAAGTTTGACTACTATAGATATCACATATAAGTGCAATTACGCAGTATCTATCCTTTTGTGACTGGCTTATTTCACTTAGTCTATTGATGTTGTCACAGATGGTAGAATTTTCTGCTTTTTTGAAGCTAAACATTATTTCATTGTGTGTACATGCTACATTATCTTTATCCATTCACCTGTTGATTGACACTTGGATTGCTTTTATGTGTTGATCATTGTGAATAATGTTGCAACAAACAAGGGAATAAAAACTCTCCTAGAGATTTTTATTTCAATTATTTCAGATATCTACCAAGAAGTAGGACTGCTGGGTATTATGGTAGTTCTATTTTTAATTTTTTGGGGAGCCTTCAAACCCTTTTCTAAAGCTGCTACTAGAGTTCTTATTTCCATTTATAGGGTGCAAGAGTTCCAATTTCTCCACACCTCACTGACATCTATTTCTTTGGTTTGTTAATATGTGAATAGCCATCTTGACAGGTATGATGTGATACCTCATTGTAGTTTTGATTTGCATTTTCTTGCTAATTAATTATGTTGGGCATCTTTGCATATATGTCTGTTGGCAATTTGTACGTTTTCTTTGAAGGAAAGTCTGTTCAAGTCCTTTGTCCATTTTTAAATCTTTTTTTTTTCTGTTGTGTTGTAGTTGTTCCTTATATATTCTGAGAGTTAATTCTTTATAAGTGGTTTGCTATGAGTTGATTTTCCATATGGTGAAAGACAGAGGGCCAGTTTCATTCTTCGCATGGCAGTTTGATTCTCTCAACATCATTTATTGAATAGTGGGTCCTTACCCCAGTGTATATTTTTGTCAATTTTGTCAAAGATCACTTGGCTGTAGATATGTGGCTTTATTTCTGAGTTCTTTATTCTGTTCCATTAATCTTTGTGTCTATTTTAATACCAGTATTATGCTGTTTTGGTTATTATGCCATTATAGTACAGTTTGGGTCAGGTAATGTGATGCTCCAGCTTTGTTCTTTTTGCTTGAAATTGCTGTGTTTATTTGTGACCTTTTTTGTTTCCATAAGAATCTTATGGTTGTTTTTTTCTAGTCTCTGAAAAATAATGTTTTTATGAATTGCATTAAATCTGTAGATTTGATGGTCAGTTTGGTCAGTTTAACAATATTGATTCTTCCAATCCATGAGTATGAGATATTTTTCCATTGGCTTGTGTCATCTGCAATTTCTTCAGTGTTTTCTGGTTTTCCTTGTGGAGATCTTTTATCTCCTTCATTCAGTGTATTCCTAGTACTTTATTTTGCGGTAATTTTAAATGAAATTGAATTCTTGATTTGTTTCTCACCTTGTTATTGATGTATAGAAATGTTAAATTTTGTAAATCAAGTAACTTTGAAAGTTTACTGAATTCATTTATCAAATATAGTAGTCTTTTGGAAGATTTGTTAGGGTTTTCTAGGGCTAAGATCATATCATCATTAAACAGAGATAATTCTACTCTTTCTTTTCCAATATGGATATTTTTTATTTATTTCTCTTGCCTGGTTGCTCTGGTTAGGGATTTCAGTACTATATTGAATAGAATGGTGAAGCTGAGCATTCTCGTCTTGTTCCAATTCTTAGTGGCAATTCTTTCAGTTATTCCCTATTCCCTATTGGCTGTGAGTTTGTTGTATATAACTTTCGTTGTTTTGAGGTATTTTCCTTCAATGCCTAGTTTGTTGAAGATTTTTATCATAAGAAGATGCTGAATTTTATCAATGGCTTTTTCCACATCAATATGATCAATATGGTTTTTTAAAATATCTGTTCATGTTATGAATCACATTTATTAATAAATTTCCATATGTTAAGCTATCTTTGCATGCCTGGAATAAAACCCACTGGTTTGTGGTGTATTATCATTCTGATGTGTTGTTGGATTCGGTTTGCTAGTATTTCTTTGAGGATTTTTGCATCTATGTTAATGGGGAGTATTGGCCTATAGTTTACAAATTTATTTTGTCCTTGTCTAGCTTTGGTATCAGGGTGATACTGGCTTTATAGATTAAATTAGAGAGAGTTCTCTCCTCCTAAATTTTTTGAAGAGTTTTAGAAAAATTGATACCACTTCTTTCTTGTACATTTGGTAGAATTTAGCTGTGACTCCATCTAAACCTGTTTCATCGTCATTGTTGTTGTTGTGAGTTTTTTTTAAAAATTACTGAGTCAATCATGCTACTCATTACTCATCTGTTCAGGATTTCTATTTCTTCCTGGTTCAATCTTGGGAGGTTATATGTTTCCACAGATTTATCCATATCCTCTAGGTTTTCTGGTTTATGAATGTATGGTTGTTTTAGTAGTCTTTGATCTTTTTGTATTTTTGTGGTATCATTTGAATTTCTCTTTTGTCATTTCTAAATTACTTTTTTTGTGTCTCCATTCTTTTTTTGATAAGTCTAGTGAGCAGCTCATCAATTTTGCTTATATTTTTAAAGAACCAACTTTATATTTAATTGATGCTTTGTATTCTTTTGTTTTCAATTTCATTTAGTTATGCTCTGATCTGTGTTATTATTATTTTTTACAGCTTTGAGCTGAGTCTGTTCTTGTTTTTCTAGTTGAGGCGTCACATCAGATTGTTAATTTGTGATCTTTCTATTTATTGATGTAGGCATTTAACATTATAATCTTCCTTCTTAGCGCTGCTTTAGCTGTATGCTAGTTATTTGAGTATGTTGTGTTTCCATTCTCATTCATTTCAAAAAAATGTTTTAATTTCTATTTTAATTTCTTCATTGATCATTCAATGATTATTCAGGAGCATGTTGCTAATTTCCATGTAGTTTTATAGTTTCTGAAGTCCCCTTGGAATTGATTTCTAGTTTCATTCCACTGGATTTGATTTTTAAAAATTTGTTGAGACTTGTTTTGTGGCCTAATATATGGTCTGTCTTGGAGAATGTTCCATGTGCTGATGGAAAACCAAACAAAAAAACGTAAAATCTATGGTTCCTGGGTGTGGCAGGTGCTTATGTTAGAAATATGCATAGAGAAACATTATATAAGGTAACTTAAATTAGGCTTGGAAGAGGAAATTCTTCCTAAAAAATGTGACGTTGGAAGGAGGAATAGTATTAATTAAGGGATGAATTAGTGGAAAAGGGTATTCCAAGGAAAGGAAACATCACATATGAAGTGATGAACTTCTTAGAAGGCTGCCAGTGAAAAGTAAAAGCCAAAACATGTAGGAATGAATCAGATCATCATATGTCTTGTGTGCTGAACTAAGGAGTTCAGAGCAATAGAGAATCACTGAAGACTCTAAAGAAAAAGAGTGTAAAGATAAATGTTTAGAGGCTGAGTGGAGGATAAATGGAAAAGAATGAACTTGAAGGATGTTCCTTGTTTAGCAGACTAGTGCGGTGACTCACGTGAGCAGCTTTAAAGCACGGGTCCCGAGTCTGTAGTGCTTAATTTTCTTGGACATGAACTCCTTTAAGAATCTAATAAATGATGAGTACTCTGTCATTGCATATATGCATATATTTGTAGTGAGAAGAAAAATACAATTCCCCAGATTTCAAAGGTTACTCTTATGAGAAGAAATAAAATGCCAATAATGAAAACCACACTGCATGTCTTTGCAAATTGAAGGCTGCTGAGGTATATGTATTACACAGTGTGTAGGAAGCTTACAGTTGCTAAGCAGTATGAGAATGGCATGACAAAAGGGACTATGTAGAAAATAAAATTCCTCCTACTGAAATAAACTTAAGGTCTGAATTTAATAGAGGTAATGTCAGAGGATTAAAAGTGACCTACCTTAACCCAGAAAAAGAAAGAATAAACATATCAATTACCAATTACTTAAAACATTTTTAAATGTAAAAGAATAGTATTGACTATATATCCACCCTTTCCTTCTTCTTTTAAAATAAGAATTCTCAGAAACCTTCACAGGGAAGTAGCCTGTGAAGCCATTAAAAAATCATTTAGATCTAAATGTACAACAATCCTCGAATATATTTTGTTTTGAAAAGGAGCAGAATATGGCAAAGCACATTAATATAAGTGAGTATATATATCCAATAATATGTATGTGTGTGGATATATATATATATATATATATATATATAGATAGATAGATATATAGAACTTCTATAGAGATAGAAGTTATATATATATATATATGAATATACTGGTTTGGAAATTATTATAATGACCTATTAAAATATTTGCTTTTGGGAGAACCAGATGGCTAGAGGTCACCACATTGCACTTTGTATAGCATAGCACATTTTGTCACAGCAAGTGACTGTGAGTATAAATTCCTGCTATTAAAGTCCTGGCTCAGCCACTTATTCATTGAATGACTTTGGTCAGGCTACTTAAATCTGTGCTTCACTTTCTACATCTGTAAAATGGGTGTAATTATGGTACCTATCACATAGCTTGTTGTGACTGTTAAGAGTTAATACATGTCAATCATTAAGAATACTTACCAGAACAAAGTAAGCCTATTTATTTTAAAAGTATATAAAATGTATATCAAAACTACTAGAAAGCAAACTAGGTGGGTTAATACTTTGCAAATATTATGTTAGAAACATTGATACTACTTGATAATCTACTGAAAGTATATATATCCAACCGTACTTGTGTTATTTTGAAACTAGAAATTGACATTTTAAAAAGCTATCTGTTATTTTGAACTTCTGCTACAAAATATGAGTAAGAGAATGTTCTTAAATAACAGGACATATCATTTGTATCCATAGATAAATTTCCGTGGAAGAGTAATACTAAGTTTAGAAATTTCAAACTCTTGAGGCAATTTTTGCTTTTATTCTGGTAGATTACATGATAAAAGTATATGTGTGCAAATCATCTACAATATTAAGACACTTAAAAATGCAGTGGCTTGCTTATAAAATCTGCTAATTAATTGGATTTAAATGATAAATTTGTCACAGTTCCATTGGATGATGAGATAGTGTGTAACAGGAAATGGATTTTCAGCCTACACCATGACTAAATTTTTTCTAGCTTTGATAGTGCCTGTTATTTTTATTTTATTAGATTGCTTAGAGCACATCAACTTGTCAAAATTAATGCAATGGAATACCTATCCAAATCTTCATAACTTCATTATTATCCTTGGACTACATACTAATGTAAATTAAACAAACAGAAAAACAAAATAACCAGTGCTATTTTATATTTCTACCTTTTAAAAATAAGTACAATTTCTTTGCAATGTAGAGTTTGCCTGTAAATAACTATCAAAATTCTAAGTACTTTAGAGTAAATCATTCCCTATTCTTAACTCTGGAAAACATATTCTAACTTGGGTTTATATTTATTTAATACACTTAAAGTTGGGCCTTTGATATTCTGACAGTCACTTAAAGTTTCACATAAAGGGGAGCCTACTCCTGGATCAAGCAATATAAAATGTCATCAAATTCTAGGTACAGAAAATTACAAGGCATAGGAGACTACGCTTAGAGTCTGTAAGGTGAGTTGTAGACACCAACGTGTCTCAACAGATCTCAGCTTTTACCATAAGGAATTACTTTGATTTATAGTATTTTTTAAGTATTTATTTCTTTAGATCAGTTTTAGTTTCACCAGGAAATTGAGAGGGAGGTACAGAAAATTTTCACATACCCTTTGCCCTCACACATGCATAGACTCCATCATTATCAACATCCCTACTAGAGTGGTACATTTGTTACCATCTGATTAAACCTACATTGAGATATCATTATCACCTAAAGTCCATAGTTTAAATTAAGGATCATTCTTGGTTTGTGCCTTCTATAGGTTTGGTCAAATGTATAATTACATGTATCCACAATTATGGTATCATATAGATTATGTTCAATGCCCTAAAAATCTTCTGTGTTCCAGATATTTATCTATCTCTCTCTTCTAATGCCTGGAAACCATTAATTTTTAATTATAGCAATGGTTTTGCCTTTTCCAGAATGTCATATCCAGTTTTACACTTCTCTGTCTGTGTATTACAATTTAACAAAAAAAAGGCCAGGTCCAGATAATTAACAAAAGCAAATAGATTTATCTGCAATATTTTCATTTGCCCAGCCAAAGGTTCAAAGATGTAGGTTACTTGTAGCAGAACTCCAGATGGATTAAAGATTTAAACATAAAACCTAATAACATAAAAACACTAGAAGAAAATGAAGGGAAACCATCCAGGACATAGGCATAGGCAAGGAATTAATGACTAAAACACCAAAAGCAATGGCAACAAAAACCAAAATAGACAAATGGGATCTAATAAAACTCAAGAGCTTCTGAACAGCAAAAGAAACAAACATTAGAGTGAACCAGCAACCAACAGAATGGGAAAGGGCTAATACC